>JBAMHX010000013.1:5397402-5408524 GCA_037177515.1 Pseudomugil tenellus
ATCTATCTATCTATCTATCTATCTATCTATCTATCTATCTATCTATCTATCTATCTATCTATCTATCTATCTATAATAAGTGAATTACATTACATTTTTATATGTATGGAAGAGTTGTTTATATGGATTTCTAAATAGAAGAATTTTTAAGAGGCAGAAGATAAAAAAAAAAACTGTCAAAACATGGTAGATCTGAATAAATAGCTCCATTTCTCTGATTGTGACTTTGCACTGCTCCGCCTCCTGATTCCTGTCAGCACGTTGTGGACCCAAACACTTCAAGCAGACAGCCGGGCTGTCTGATGAGACCAGAAAGGTCATGCTACATTTCAGATTCTGTGTAGAGGGGGATTGGCTGAATGTCGGAGCTGTGAGATTTAATAAAGTCTGTCGTGTATATGGAATGTGTAACCCCCACACAGACATCTGTCACATGCAACAAAATGATGAGTGGCTTTTGACTTGGTAAAAAGCTGAGGGGTTTGGTTTAGTGCTAATGGTGTGTGTGGTTTAAGATACAATAGTGTTGTGAGATGCGAACTAAGTGTGCTTGTCCTAGAAACATAGAGTCAGATTTGGCTCAGGCTGCAGAAGGACTGAGGCTTAAATTATAACTGCACAGTGTCAAAAATGTTACCAGTGAGGTTGCCAAGTCTTTCATTCTGTTTTACAATTTTTCACAGCTTTTTACAAGCTAGCTCAAAAAGTTCTAAGTAATAAAAATGCTATACAACTGAGGTTTGATGATTTGTAGAAGTAAGAAAGTCTTGCATCTTGAAGTTGTTATAATTAATATCATTACAAGTGATTTTATGATGAAAATAATGACAATAATCTGATGTTCTTTACAACTTTAAGTTTCAGTGTGCAGATGAATCTCTCCGAACAGTCTTGATGAAATTGTACCCCTGAAACAATCCATTGCTACCCATAATTAGAATAGACTGATATGAAACCCTGCACTACTGTAATAATAGTGAGAACATATAGAGGAGTAAGGTGAATGGCCTGATTGTATAATATTGATTGATGATTGTAATGTTTTGTGGATAAATATGCAAGAAAACAGTATAGTTGTAAAAAAGTTGTCTTTAATGATTTCACTAAAGCACTTTAGACTGACCTGTAAATAATTTAGAAAAAGGATCATCTGGTATGATATTATTATCTTCAGATTTATAAACTCAGAATCAAATCTGCTAGACTGGATTCCAAAGGAAGCCCTTAAGTTACAGACAGGAGGTCTGTCCAAATCAAACTATCCCCAACATCTGTCCAAGGGAGATCTGTGCACTTTAGGTGTGTAGTGATATGAAGCCAAGTCTAAAGACCTCTTTATTGGGTTTAGGAAAAAAGACACAGGTGTGAAAGCCGATGAGTCTGGTGAAGAATTTAAAAATAGATATCAGACTAAATTTCTTTAATCGTACTCCAGGTAGAGTACAAATACATTACACTACAGGAGTAGAACATCTGAACATCTGCACATAATAAATAAAACTATTTCTCATGTTTAAATTAAATTAAATGAATATTTTAGTATTTATTGACATATTTAATACATAGAGAAATTACAGAAGAAGTATGTTTTCATACAGAAACCCATGTCATTGCACACTGTGATGAAATTAATTTCCATTTTTAAGCCATATGCCTCTTTGCTTGGAGTTTCTCCTAAATGTCTTCTGTGTTCTAATTGCAGGCACATCATATCCTCCTGCTCTTTGGTCGTTATTTCACATCATGAGAGACATCTGGCCGCCATGTTGTTTGCAGGGGTGTTATCCATTATGCTAAATAGTCAAACCTATCAGCACACCACATGTAGGCTCGTAGCAGCTGCTGTGTGTTGTGGATCTATAAGAATCATTCTAAATTACATGCTTAAAATTCCTAAATTGATCAAACTTTACAACCCTTGAAGTTGGTATTCATCTGTGTATTTCACAGAGTACATAAAGTCTACAGGTGCACTTCAATTAACGCTTGAGGTAAAAAATATGATCTTTGTTGCAACACTTTGCATGTGAAATTAGTTATGAGATTCATGTTTGGAGGATTTGATTTTTCCATCGTAGTTACTATCATTTCAGCTTGTAGATAACTGCAGTAGTAAAAAATAAGATTATGACAAGCGTTTTGTTTTGGTTTGTGGTTTTCTGGCTGTCAGCTGTGCTGTTGGACTGATGTGACCTGTGCTGGGATCTTTTCATAGAGTGTGTCAATCATGTCAGACTTATCTCACAATACAGAAGTGTCAGTCAATCCAGGGGTCCTTAGCTGGTCTAAAGTTATCCACTAAATTTTGATTTCAGAATCCTTATTTGCAACATATCAGTGGGTCTGACCTTCATCAGATATTTTATTCACACAAGACTGGACTGGATTTTACTTTTGATGTGGAGTCAAACAATAAGAAGAACAAATTGTCTGATTCCACCTTCTCTGCTTTGTAAACTGCATTTAAAGCAGCTGATTTAGGTGCAATTAGCTAATGATGACAATGTGTACAACCACAACAGATGGTAAGATTCCAGTATAGTAAATACTGCAGCTCAGTGTGTACAGCTAAAAATACAACACAGTCTTATCCTGCAATCAGGCATTATTAACTTGCACATAATTACCTATCTGATTCTCACACATTTTTAGCTTTAGTCGTGCACATTTCCCTGTAATGTTACTTCAAGGGTTGTGAGTAATCCAAAAAAGTCTAAAAATTAGATAAACCAAAGTGTCAGATTTTGCCTCCATTGTTATTTAGCTCAGAGAACAGACCTTATAACCTTTATGTTCTAAAAATTACATACAAACTTAAGTAAAGATAAATAATATAATTAAGTTGTTGATGCCCATAAAAGTGTAGACATAGTTATCTTTACATTTCGTCCTATGGGCGTTTTTATCGTGTCTGAGTTACAAGATTAATTTGAATTAATCACTGCAGCTCCTTTCTCAAACTGTGCATTTGCAGTTCACTAACATTTACACCTTTAATTATACTTGGAGAAAAAACGCAAAATATAATAATAAAAAACCAAATAAGTCTTATTTTTTGCACTGGTGTGTCTGCTGTTGCTGAGTCTCAGAGGCAGAGGTAGGTGAGAAATCGAGTGTGTGTCTGTATGTGTGAGGAAAGGTCTTTAACTGTTTGAATTTACTTGGAATCCAGATAAAAGAATTGTATTGATTTTTAAGTCAAAACTGGAAGTTAAAATAAAGTCAGAACTGCACTGCAATCTCTGACAACATGCAATACATCAGCACCAAAATTGTGTTAATCTCTTCATGTTTTTGTTCTTCACTTTATTTATTTATTCATTTATGTTTTAATGGTACAACATCCAGTCAGTGTGGTTTTAAATCTGCATTTCTTCTGAATGTAGTCCGTTAAAATGCCTCCCTAAGCTCTAGTCCAGATTTTCTTCTATGGGATAAAGAAATGGACCTTTCTGCGATGGACTGGCATCCTGTCCAAGGTGTACCCCTTCTCTCACCCAATGACTGCAGAGATATGGTCCAGCTATCGGCGACCCTTCGTTGGAGTAAGTGGTACAGTTTAAAGATGGAAATGGACATTTTAAAACTTCCTGTTTGTTTTTCTTGTTTTTTATTTTCTTTTTTTTATTTTCAGTAGCATGACGACTGCCTGCTTTTTCTCTCTTTCTTTTTTTTTAACTTGTCTTGTCCAAAATAAAGGCGGGTAGAATGAGGATCTGTGCGCTGTGTCATGCTGAGCAAATTTATTCTGTCAAGAGGAAATATATGTATATATGTGTATACAAAGTTCCTCTTGATAATCTGAAGTCTTCATTTTATTTTCATCTTAGTTCGACAGAGTTTGCATGTGTTGCTGGACACGACCGGAGTGGACAGAAAAAAGGATAAGAAAACAAGTGAAAAAGAAAGAGAACACAAACAGAACATAAAGAAGAAACACAGAAACACACCACAAAGAAAATGCCGCAATCTAACCACCCATACTTTGCCATCTGTCACACCTGTACAGAAATTAATGGGAAAAAAAGGATCTCATGAGCTCCCACAGAGAAAACGAATAGGAATATGGAAAAAATGACTTTTACTAAATAATCTAAAAGAGATCTTAGTGACTGTCATCATGCAGTACGTATGAGGTAAAAAGTGCTCGCAGGAAAGTGAACATGCTCAGGCAACAAGCTCAGGTGCTTATTCAATGTGTTAAGGCTTTAGCTTTGCTGTCATGCTGATCATACATACTCTAAAAAAGACACAGAAATAACAGATGTGTTGTCTCTTTACAAGGCTTTCCTTAGAGGACATTTAAAATATGACTGTCATTCATTTGCTGGATTTCACTGTCTATGTGGTGCATTAGTCCTTACCTCATTGATATACACTTGGGTTGGTGCACAGCAGACCATGCCACTTCGATACAGAGTAAAATCTTTCATTGGAAGACAGCTGATGGTCCTCTAGTGAGCCTGTGAAATTTTCAAGGGGTTAATGACTTCTCCTCACTTGTAGTCAAATTTCAAACCATAAAAAGGCTATTTTAAACCTGAATTGGCTTAACTGCAGAGTGAAGTTACTAATGGAGGAGTTAATTTAAGTTGAGCCGTGAAATGGTCCTCTTGATGTAAGCCAAAGAGTTTATCGTTAATGTGAGCAGCAAATCAGCTTCATGGTTATATCTACACATTTCAGAACCATGCATTTTAATTTGATGTTATCAAATATTAACGTTTTGTAGGTTTTAAGGAAAAATGCTCATGAACTGAACATTAAAGCATGATATTATGGACTTTTTCAAGTGTTCAACATCAAATTTCCACTATGTGCTCCCTAATAGCATATAGACAGTTGGTGATTTTAGAAACTGTGCTGTATGGCTGGTGTGTATCTTTGTGTGCTGCTGCTCCAATGATGCCACCAGTAACTATGCCTTAACAAGCTCCACAACCAGCATGCAGTTCCACTCCTGTGGAGAGGAAGACATCGTGATTGGCTCAGGCTTTGCTGCAAGCTCACAGACTTCCCAATTAGGGGCTCAGAATATTGCTGTGGGAGTTGAGGGACAGGGAGCCCAGGAGGTTGGGTCAATCACCGGGTTGATTCTGGTCAGCACCATATAGCTTGTTGCTGCTGATGGTCCATGAATGGAAAAGGTGTATTTTGTCATGGCAAATTTCTTCTTAAGTCTGGACAGCTGGGAGCATAATTTTATCAATCATGAAGTGGGTGCTCACATTAGAAATGCTCCAAATCTTTGCTTGTAGCAAAGGTTACCAACATGTAGCTTTTGCTGTTTGAATAAAACGATAGGCTATATAAAATTGGCTCCACGTAACAGTTTCTCGCCATGTACTTTCCATCTCTCCGTTCACCTAGCGTTAGCTCTCAGTGGTATTGAGGGGATTTACAGCTAAGACGTTTGCTGAGTGTGACATTTGGTTTGCACGAGCAGGTGGAAATGATGCTGGAAATAAGCCAGAAAAAATTTGTGGGAAAAGCTTAAAAAAAAGCCAAAACAAGTTCATTAGCAGCTCATCGAGACGATGCAAACGCTGACATGAAGCTGTTAGAAGTAAAGGAAGCTGTGAAATTTTTTACACGCTCGATTAACCAGCCTGCACACTTCTTTTTTCCAGTCCTCTTTTTTCAAACCCATTGAAAACTATTCTTTTGAATGTAATTACCCTTTCTTCTAACACATGTCTCCTTAAAGCAAAGCCACACTTAAAAAAAAAATCATTATTTTGACGTATTATCTCAAAACAGATTTAAAATAGACTCAGTTGTAAACATTCCAAATACAGATTCTACAGAACTTTTGCAATTTTCTGAGTGACTTGCCCCTTTTTAAAGGTAAATTCTACATCCTTGCTTACCCAACATATACTATAAAATATCTCCAACTTTATCTCTTTTATCTCTTATCTTTTGTTTTGTCACTTTCTCTCTTTTTTCTTCTCTTCTCCTGATAATATCTTTTAGTGTTTCTTTGCTGAATCAGTCATAATGTGCATTTAAAGTGGTTGTTGTGTTTATTGTTTTACTACCGTATAACAGGGTGCATAATGCAAAACATAATTGCAATGTCTTCAATGAAAAAGTTGCATTGTACAGTTTCATAGCTTTGTGACTGGTTTGGCAGTGACGACTCCAGAAATGCACATAATATACGTCACTGTGCCATCAAGTGCACCTGGAATGTGGAGTTTTAGAACAGAAAGTTTCACAGTGAATTTTTAAAGAATTTAAAATATATCAACAAAAAAGTTTTTTTTTCTTATGTAACAGAAATGTGGTTCACTTGCTGTTCAGTTGTTGCATCCATGAAAGTGTCCCAAAACATCCACATGTTTCAGTTTTTGTTGGAATCTCTTCAGTTTGTTAGTAACAAACATTAATCCATTTGTAAAAGCAATGACTTGATCAGTTTTTCAGAACTCTTTATAGTTCAATAAATATGCGCCTGTGCAAAGGACAGTAAAAGTGAGGTGAAATACCAAAGTTTAAATAATTTATTAGAACACAAATGTCAGTAAAGGCAGGGGACATGACTGTAATGTATTCTTTAGCAAAACCAGGCTTACCAATGCCCTTCTTCATATGGGGCAGTCCAAAGTCACAGTTTCATTCATCTTTGTCAAACACTGCTTTTGCCTCATTTCTCGAACACATTTACAAAAGCACGATTTTAGAAAAGCATCATCAAATCAGCCAGCACCATTAAGCATAAAACATCTATTAGTTTTTTTCTCTTTATTCAGTTTCATTCTGTTTAATTTCTCTTTATTCAGATTCCTTGCATAATAACTTTAATAAATAAATATTTGAAGATTGATGCTAAATGTGCCTCAGTAAGATCTTTAATTAAGGATCTGAAAAGATAAAACTGCACTGTCTCGGTGAATAGAAATAGAGAGTCATCTGAATGTTTTAGTCTGTTTTTAGCTCTGTAGATGCACAGCTTCAGGCTAAAACTGACTATATAAGAGGTCACACATATTCTTGTAATTAACTGTTACAACCAGCCAGCTCTTGCATTAAAGTGCAGCCAGTACATCACAGTATGCAGACATATTGTAACCCTTTTAGACTAGGGAGGAACAAGCAGTGAGAATAGGTAATTTCACTTCATCTGCAGTGGTAATGAATGCAGGTACACACCAGAGGTGCATTCTCAGTTCACTTTTTCTACATTCACATTTCACACATGACTGCTTTGCAAAATATGATAGGGACCGCATCATTAAATTTGCAGCAAAACTGATAGAGGAAATTCAGAATAATGGCAAGTCCTTTTCACAGAGTAGAGTTTGTGTGAATCACAGAGTGGTGAAGAGGAAATAAAATTGATTCAATGGTGCCACAATGAAGCCGATAAATTCAGGCTTAAAGGAAAACACCAGAGAGCTCAACTTGTGTCTTTGTCGTAAAAGCTTGGTGTTTTTTTGCCTTTTTTTCTAATATCCGATGACCGCAAATATAATGCTGTAAGAGGGGTTCATGCAGAGCTAAAAAAAATCCCAGACTAAGAAGCGAGACTGTTATATTTCTGTAGTCAGAGAAGTATGCCGATAAGGACTTTAGGCTTAAAGACAAGGTTGTGAAAGCATCACATTTAACAGCTGTGGAGCACAGTTGGCATCTGTGGCTGCCATTTAGACTCTATGATAGGGAGATGGTCACAGATGCAAAACCAACATGAAAACAGGCTGATCGCTACGCTCTCATCACAGGGGTGCTATTATGGCAAGAGCGATGCACACTGAAATACAAGTAGTTTAAACCTCAGTTAAAAACAATTTTACACCCACACTGACCGGCTTTCAAACTGGCAGCCGCACTTCACCTTGTAACAATAGTTTATTGTATTTTATTTATAATTCAAGACTATTTATTTATTTTACTATTTTTAGTGATTATTGATAAAACAAGACAAGACATTTTTTCATGCTACACATTTAGCACTTTGCACTTCAGCTGATCCCAAACCATCTCTTCTGGCTTATAGTTAGGCGTGTAAAATGCCATCTGCTGCAGGTATCAAACTCCCTGCTTCATCATTAAACAGCACATAAAGAGCATGGCAGATGAGTTTTGGGTAAGCGTCTTGTTTTCATGACATGTCACATCCTCACTCAGCTCAAAACACTGGAGTGGGATTTGACCTATTTGAGGTAATTCTTCCTCCAAGCATGTTTTTCTTTTCCCCTTAGCTGTGATTTCTCATCTGGACAAAAAAAATCTTATCAAATATTCAGCATAAGCACTACTTACAAATAATCAAGTTTGCTTTTGATTTCAAAATAGGTGCTCTCAGATCCCAGTAGCTTTAATGCAGTTATGTTCTCAAACTGGGGTGAGTCTTGGTCTTCACGTTGCACTTTATGTTATTGATGCAAGGCAAGGCAAGTTTATTTGTATATCAAATTTCACCTGTGAGACATTTCAAAGTGCTTTGCATAAAACATCATCTTTTGCAGCCTAAAAAGCCGGGTGCAAATGAAACATTAAAAAGGTCATTTAAAAAAAGTATGAAATAAATGTAATAGAAATAAAAACAGATTTCAGAGCAGGTTTAGAACTAGAGGCTAGAGGAATCTGACGTCTAGATATTGCAGATATTAGAAACATACAAACTAAATACTGCTTTGGCTTGCTTAGTTTAACCTTTAAGGTAGATTTGACCCACATGATCTTCAAAGTCTTAGTGGCTCAGTAGCATCAGCATATCAAAGCACTGAATTTGCAAATGTCTCAACTCTTTTTTATATGGTTGTGAAGCTCTTTACATATGAATGACTAATTATTATTGTTGAACAGGGCGCTTTGGCACATAAAACCGTGATACATTGAAAAAAACACACCTGATTTTCTGCAACATGGGCAAAAAATTCAGAAATACATTAATTAGCTAAACTTCAAACCATTAAAGTTTGCCCCCCCCCCCCCAAAAAAAAAACACAAAAAAAAACGCTATTGATAAGTTTTCTTTGTATTTTTTTATTTTCTTAAGGTGATGATCAAAAACAATGATTTAAACAATTGGTTGAGATAACACGTAATTATATAATAATATTTGTGAATTAGTCCAAATTTGAAACAGTTACATGTATTATATACTCAAAACAAGTAGTATTCAAGCCTTCCCGGCATTTTAAAACTAAGATTTATCACTGAACAAAATGGTGGCGTTTCCAGTTAAAGCATTAAATGAAGAGCACATAAGCTTTTCTACAGTAACATTCTTTAAACCTTATGTGGACCTTGTGTGCATATGCAGCACTGGCAAAATAAAAGAAAACATCTATCTAGTTTATATTCATGTAAGGAGGGCAGTTATTATTTATGTCATTAGGATTCACTTTTTGCTCATTAGCGCATGGATAAGGTCCACTGTAGATTTCTGATAAACTCTGGTCAGTCTCTTTCATCTGATCCTCCAAGTAGTCAGTTTAATAATGAGCTCAAATAAACTCCACTGCTGTGCAACTCTGCGTGGAATGAGCAGATAACAGACAAATCCTGGATGGGAATCAGTTCCCAGCATCACTTCCACAATTATAAAGACATCTTCAATTATCAATGAAGTCAAAGTCTCAGCTTGAGCTGAGAGGCATGACATTGATGCAGCCAGTCACTAAATAGCATATTTGGTGTGTGCAAATTATGCAGCATATTTATCAGTTATGTGTCACATAACCAAATCAAACCCAAGTCTCCCTTTAGAGCCGAGCATATATTGCTGTTATGAAATGAGAAACATCAACTGTTTCACAAGGGACTGAATTAGATAAGGGTGATTGAGTTTAATCAAGTTACTCTGAATCAGCAGCTTGTCATAAATAAATGGCTGAGAGCTAATCATCCTCTGCTAGGCAGTCAGCCTTTTAAACGGCTGCACAACTTAAAGCTTAACATGTCAAAAAGAAGGTTCAGGTGGAGAACGTGTAGTTTTATTAATGACAGCGTAATGGAATCCATTTCTATTCAGTATGGGTTGCAGGATACAGTGTTCATTCATAGCAAATATATTCAATTTCAGTGTTTTGCAAGTGAAGTCATGTCTAGAGAGAAATAATTTATGCAGCAATTATGATACATGAAATAGCAGATTTATGGCTCTGTGAAGTTGTGTGAACTAATGCTCAGCAATTCTTACAGCTAAAACACCCACACATCTTAGTGTTTGGATATTAGCAGTTATTCGTGCACAAAATTGACATATGTCTATTACCAAAACATCAGTAATACAGTGTTTTACTGCACCGCAGGGAGAGCCTGTAGCGCAACAGTACAGTTATGATGACAAACGACAAATTTTGATCTCTATCCACCCAGTAGTGAAATTTTTCTGAATGAATCACAGTGAAGAAATGGCAATGCTCCCCAAAAAAATCAGAGTGCAGCTGCTGATAAAAGCAGAATACAGGGATCTGCTGCATTGTGTTTACCATGCAGGCATTTAAACCCAGTGTTTTCTGTAGTTATCTAATCGAGTTGAGCAAGGGACAACAAGAAGATGCATTCATCAATTTGTTGAATGAAAACGCTTTTGTTGTTAATACCTATCTGCGCATTGTCCAGGCTGCTTGTGCTGAGTCTGCCTACAAGTCAAATCAAAGTGCATTCGTTGTGGACCACAGTTGTTCTCATGCTGTGGGCTCTCAAGCATGCAATTCAAGGCAAGCCACCAATTGAATTTAGATTGAACATGTTAATCTTACAATACAAATTTGATCAACCATGTGAAAGAGAGAAAAACAACAACAACAACTAAATGAATAAGGAAACAGAATTAAAATGAAAATAAAATAAAAAACATAACATGAAGGCAAAGAGAAATGACGGACCAATTGCTCAGAAGTGTGTCTACATGTTCTGCAATCAGAACAACAGCAGTACTTTGTTTATTCTGTTGGAAATTTCTTTTTGGGTTCGTCAACTGAATGATAATAATTAACCTTGCAATATTATAGTATGCTGGTGTATAATGTCAAATTAAACACACATGGGTTCATATTTCCTCACATAAACCGATCAGGTAGAAAAGATAGAAAATCTATCTATCTATCTATCTATCTATCTATCTATCTATCTATCTATCTATCTATCTATCTATCTATCTATC
>JBAMHX010000013.1:5411251-5424768 GCA_037177515.1 Pseudomugil tenellus
TGACGTCATTTTCTTCTCGGAGCCCCGAGAACAAGAACAAATTTCTCGCTTCTCGTGGAGTATGTAACAGCCTTCAGAGTTTTATTTCTTTACTATTGCTTCTAGGACTTGAGTTCACATGGACTTTTTACTCTGTGGCATGAAAAGAATTCTTGTTATTGGTTTCCTGTTAAGCAAAATGCTAAAAAACTCCATATATTTTTAAATCAGTCATCATAAACTAAAACATTTAGCTGTTGTGGCCAAAAAATGAGGAAGATTTGATACAAGAATATGGAACCTTTGTTGATGCAGGGTTCTTCTTGTCAACTGGTTGTTTCATCCCTTCTGCTTAATGTGTATTTTCAGTCTGAACACATCTTTTGCTCCAGAAAACTCAAAGGTAGCAGCTGGGACCCTGACATGTTCATTTCTTATAAATCTTGAACTGTGCAATAAGGCGCAGGTTGTTGTAGTGAGTGGCTGTAAAGATTTACTGTGATAAAACTCTGTGTATGTGTGTGTGTTTTAACATTTTCAATCTATTTCCTGCTTTGTGGTGCTCTCATCCCACTCAGAGTGGCTTATCACTGAGATTCAACCAACAGAGTATCTACAGAGATGGGCCTGCAAACAGTCCTCTGTAGAAGCCAGCAATGGTGGATCATGTCCATTTGTTATGCTGATTGGTTGAAAGTTAGTTTGTGCCAGAAAGAGTTGACTAAACCTTAATTTACCACCATGAGACAAAATAAATAAATACAATAAATAAAGAACACAGAAGTACTATATTTGCATAATCACTGCACTGGTCATTTTCTTTTCTTTAAAACCCTATTTTGTCACAAAGAACTTCCCCATAATTCTTGTATTTTATTCTAGAGACGGAAGCAAAAGTCCAAAAACAATATAAACACAATGTAGCTTTAATATCAGTATTCTAGAGTAGGGAACAGAACACTGCATCAGGTAGACATGTATCTGCAAAGCTCTGTGTCGCACAGAGAAAATTCAGTCCCTGCTGGGATCTCTACAGGGATGCGTTTGCATGTTTCCACACCAGTTCTACTAAAACAAGTTCCCCACTGATACTAATTTGCAGGGCATAGTTTCTGCATTGTGTGCTTTTGGCTCAGATAAACACAAAACGACAAACCATTTTTCCCCGTACACTGTAAAAGACTCATAAGGAAATGAACCAGCCAGGCACAGCGCTATAGAGATTCTTTTGGCTCTAAGATTAGGAGTAAAAGTTCACAAAATCTTAGCACAAGTACAGCATAAGAGAAACGAGTGAGTTGGCAACACAAGTTTTCACTGTAAAGATTTAGTGCATTTACACAGCAAACGTATTTGGAAAAGTAAAACAAATGGACTTCCTTCTGAATGTACTGGAGCTTCAAGACTCTCGAGCAGTAAGTCAAACAATTATTTTTGATTCAGAGCTGTCAGATCAGGTTGAGTTTTCTCAACTGCTAGTAAGATAGCACAAAGCACTTAGCAAATGTTCTTCAGGAGTTAAATGGACAGCTAGTAACCTTTTGTTTTATTGGATTGTGTCAGTGCCTGTGCCAGACATTAGGCTAAACAACTTCTATTTCTCCCCAAACCCTGTAATAGTGTTCAAGGACCTCTGTCTGGCAAAGGTCATCGCCTGTCAAAGACAATGGCTGTTAAATTAGAAATACGCCATTCTTTCATTCGCTTGAGCGCCCATGGTGGTGGTCCCATCAGGTATATTAGCTGAAGTGCAGGGACAGTGCGTGTCCCTCAAAAGCCGTCTAGCTCGTAATAGCATCTGGGCCTTTTGTGGACAAAGAATCTGACCTTGAAATCCAAGGAAGCTTGACATTTAAAGGTAATTTATATCAAGAAAGTTTTGGTGTTGTCAGCATCAGTTAGAGCAGGAAGAAAATGTAATTTTTCATACTTAGCATCTGACAGTGAAGGTTTATAGAGCTGGGCATTCCACAATTCATCCAAAGAAGAAAAGAAACATCTGAAAATGAGAAACGGAAGCTCAAATTTTCTTTCAGTGTGAGTAATAATGCCTTGTTACAGGAAATGACTGAAGGAAGGAGAAGGAAAGGTGAGTCTGAAGGGCTGATTTGAAGCAGTGGGGTTTAGAGTAAAGTGCTTATATATAATTTCCCAACAGGTGATTTTTAACATTAAGGGTGTAAAAAGGATTTCTAGCACCATTACCAATTCGTAAGTGGTAATAAGCAGTTATAAAGGTTATAAAAAAAAGAATGTACAGACTATGTTTTTACAGCAAAATGAAGTTTAAGTTTTACAGCTTTAAAGATGATTTATTTATGTTCCTTATTTAAGCAGTGCAACCTAATGTTTGTAAAGCAACAATGTAAAGACAGGCATGCATTCATTGTGCATTAATTGTCTGTTAGGTCATTTATCAAATAGTTTCTGTCTATGATCCTTAACTAATCTAATATTAAATCACATATAATATGTAAAATGTGTGTTTCTTTTGGATTTAAGCATTCAAGGATATGAAGTTACAGTTTAAGAGGTGTTAAGATCAGGCCTAAATGCTGATTCAGCTTGATTTCTATCCAAATTTTCATGTTTACACAAACTCGTTGAACTCATTAATGTCTTAAATAAGGTCTTAAAGAAACCAAAATACTGACCTTTATTAGAGCTGAACTACAGAAATAAGGACAGCATTGTGTCCACTGATGTGTTATTGCATCTCTGCAAATACTCCAGCAACGAATCAATCCCTGTTTTTCTTTTAACTTGTGTAGAATTAGAATCATACTGAACCTACAAAGAGAAAAGGAAGCTAGTCATTTGTCTCAATAAGGGATATATCTTCCTATTTCTAAATGAATCCCATTTTTTCCCATCTGTTGTGTCGTTCTTGGAATGCAGAAATATAATTACAAAATCATGCTGAAATTTCCAGTTTCCAGAGACTGAGCTGGAGCTGCTGGTGATTATTTTGTACCTCACAGATAGTAACAGGCACCAAACAAATTCACTGTTTTAAAGCAGATATTCAAAAAATCACAAGTTTCAGCATTATATCAGAGCTTCTTTTCTACCTGCACATGTTCCTTAGCAGAATGAGGATGTTTTCAACACAAGGTAAAAGTTGTGAAAATTATTTTAAGGCGAACTATTATAATTTCCTAGTTAATTTGTTTTTTGTTATTAAGCAATCCAAAGGTAAAAACAACAAAAACTTTGATGAAACATTACGTTCCTGACCACAAAATTCACAGCAGATGGATATCAACACAGCGGCTGTTTGAATGTGCACCATGGCCCCCGTGCCATGGGGGGGCTGGCTTCTGGTGTGCGTGGATTCCCAAGATGTCGGTTCCTCATAGCAGCGTCAAGCCGGATGTCTTTATTCTGTGCCTTCCTTCAGCTTAGAGACAATATTGTTTATATAAAATGAGGTAGATGTGGGTAAGGGGAATGTATACGTGCTTTGGGTGTTTGTGTGTGTGCGTGCTCGTGTGTGTGAAAGAGTTTTTAATATGTGTAAGTGACCCATTGGGAAATGACCCAGTTGCTTCAAGTGGAGAACCCAGAGGAAACAAATTTCATGACGGCTACTTCCAGCATAGTATCTCGCTTTCTTTATTAAATTTATTTCTAACATATTTTTGTCCATTATGTTTTTCATGTAGATAGTGCTGAGTTGTTATTGATAATGTTGTCGTTCTTCATGAGATATATTGTGTGTGTCTGTGTGTTTTATCAACCATTGTCTGCAAAACAGACTGATGTTCTCATGATGTACATTTATCCAGATGGTTTTTAGTTTTCTATTTTATGTGGTAAAAGTGTAGGTGCTTACAAACTGGCTTTCATGGATGGATATATTTTTTTTCCGGAGTTAGTGGAGTGGGAACGGCAATCGCCTGATTATGATTACTTCCTCTTGGGTAATTTCGAGACAAGTGGAATGCACTAAGATGTTAGAGAAGAGACAGGATGCAGGATGGATGTTAAATTAATCCTCTATAGAGGGTGTAAAGTGTTAGAATGGACAAAAGCCAAAACTACAGGGCCAGATAGTCAATTACCATGGTTACATGATATATGTTCATTCAGAATTAAATCATTCAGATTTCAAGTATCTCCTTTGCAATTACAGAGAAATAGTCATTTCAAGCTGATGTTCTCAATGAAAAAAGTGTTTAGTTTCCTTTATTGAGTTCATCTTAAGATCTGAGGGATGGGAATGGTTCTGATTGGACAGATGGATTTGAGGTACTGTTACGATGGTGCATTCTCCCTGTCGTGTTCCTCCCTCCCTCTGGGTGGAGTCATCACTCTGGAGCTGAATGGTTGCATCTGGAGCTAATCAATCATCTTACCTGTTCCTGTATAAAGACAAGTTCCTTTGTCCACTCTTTGCAAGGTTGTAAGTTTACCACACCAGACTCCAGCGGCAGCTCCAGCTACAACTCCAGGCCCTGCCCCAGCCTCTTGCTTGCCTTCTCACCTCCATTTGGAAATTTACCATCATTCCTGTTGGACAATAAATTATCAAATTTGCCCTCCTTGTCCGTGTCTGCTCAAGGGTTTGGCCTAGACCCATGATAGGTATTTATGTCTATCAGAAGAAAACAAACTCTAGTTCCTGCTTCGTTTCTTTTCAGCTACAACATGGATGACCACATAATAAGAATCATTTTAGTAATAATTATGATTTGAAGCAGCAGCTCAACACAAGGATATTTTTTCACTTTCATCATCTGAGGAGGAGAAAGGAGAGAAAGTACTAAAAAACAGAATATGGTTCACCAGCATGTAATTTTTTATGATAGTACAAAGGAATACACTATTTAATTTGGAATTGTCTGTTTCATTCAGAATTAGATGTTTACGAGCTCATTTTTCATCTTTTTTATAGAGGATTTATTTTTTATTCTGAATTAAAGTGGAATCAAAACTCTCATGTAAACGTGGCCAATGAACACTTCTAATTCAGCTTTTCTCTCTATTTAACTAACTCAAAAAAAGATTTTTCCATCCATCCATTTTCCAAATCGCTTTTTCCAATTTGGGGTCCCGGGTAGCTTGAGACTGCAGCGGTCATTGTTTGAGAGGCAGGGTGCACCCTGGACAGTTCGCCAGTCCATCACAGAGAGACAAACAAGCAGACAAACAACTAGGCACACTCACATTCATTCCTTAGGAAAATTTAAACTGACCTTTTCATAATAGTTTCACAAAAAAAAGTTTTTGTTATTTTTATAGTCACAAACAGGAAGTCATGTCCAAGGATGAAACTTAACAGATTACCTCCGGTGACCGTTTGGTTAACTGCAAAGAGACTGCGTTGTTTTCATTTTAGCAAAGCACAGCGCAGCTGGAGGCTTTCACTTCCAAACACTGCACGAGTTGCACTGTAACACTACCAAGGCTTTCACAAGCTGGCAGTCAAAATGGAGACCGCAAAGGTGCAGTTGTTCTTTGATCTGGAGTGGCTGTCGAACTCTTTACCAGACAATGCCGTGACAAGAGCGGAAAGCTCCGAGGTAATCTTTGTTATTCTGCTAGAAGAACTTCTGCCCACAGGGAGAAGATTCCCAGACTGTTTAATCAGCCATATTAATCATACATTATTTATTACAATTACAAAAGCTGCTCTCCAAGGCAATAGCCCTTGAAGACATGCAGTTTGAAAAAGAGTGTGTGTGAATAGATTAAACTGAGCCTTTGGCTCTTGTAAAAAGAACAAAATGTGTTGGTCGGGACAAAGACAGAAGACATCTTACCATCAGCCCTACATGATATTCCAAAAGCAGAAAGAAATTACATAGATGTTAACTCTGTGTAGTGTTATCACACAAAGTGTTAGAATTGCCCTGAAAGCCTGCACTTCTCAGCTGTGTCGGCACTCAGCGGCATCAGGTTGGAACACTAGAATTGTTCATCTCCCCAAGAAAACAAATATAGCACAATGGGGGAATGTAATAATTGAGGTTAAATGTTGAAATCTTTGTAAAAAAGAAGATCTTTTATATGTTTTTATCAGTTGCTTGGTTCACCACTGTACTTTCTGAGGATGAGCATCTTTGCCAGCCCCACAGCACAGTACAGAGCTTGCCATAGGTTGTCCTCCAGGTCATCCATCATCATAGCTCAGTCATGCTGAGGTATGCTTAGGTGAGTCTGATTAAAGCCAAGGATGCCTCCCGACCTGCTCCAAAGGAAATGAGAAGGGAGGGAGGACTCGAGACCCCGCTTCATCCATCTCCCTACTGCTTTATTCATGTCCTGTCTGGTTCACTGGCTTTTGCTTTGTGTTCCCTCTCCATTACTTGGATTCTACAGCAGGTGCTGGTGAATTGTGTATGTCTCATTATATGTCCCACAATGCTTCCCTTACTCCTCTTTTATGTGTGGGTAAATGTGCCTGGGGAGATTATTGCCAATCATCTGTTCGCGGGATCTACCTCTTCAGATGATAAGGACAGAATTAGCCACAGATTTTATTTATTAATTTGTTGTTTTACTGCTACGGCTCCTGCTGCTGTTGGTTATTCTGTTCCTAATGTAAGCAAACATAATTAAATATGTTAAATAGGATTGCAGATATTTGGCTTTGCTCTGATATCTGGCTTACAGAGAGATTTTAAGTTCATGTGCAACATTTCTGTTTCCATTACTGGCTCTATTTGTTTTTGTCTTCTTCTGTTGTTTTTACCTTTTGTTGTAGTGATTGTTAATCTTATTTTTTTTTGTGTTGAAAAGAAAACTGTGAAAAAGTTTAAACCATAATTAAACAAAAAATATTCTTTTGAAGTGCAACTCTTCAGTTAATCGTTTTTGTCTCTAAATACTTGCTTTGAAGAGATTAGGATTTGTGTTCTTATTTTGACATATCAAGCACATAAATATGCATTTTTTTGACAGATTGTCCAAACACAAAATATACTTGTATTCATTTGTTTAGCGTTGCTCCAGAAGTTCAATTCAAAGTTCAGAAGTGCCAGTAAACCTCATAGGTAACAGAAGTGTAAACAGAGACTAGAAATTTAGAAACAATTCTGAATGCTTAATCCATACAGAGATGCCTGAATTGAAATGAAGTGATTAGGTCTGCCTTTATCTGGAGTGCAGCATGAAGAGGAGGAGATGATTGTATGAGATGTGTGACCATTACTGCTGCTTGAGCTATAAAGCTGAAACTTTTATCCAAGTGATAAATTCTAATAATAGCATGTGAAAAGGAAGGATTTTTAATTTCCCTTTTTGGAGATTTTGTAAATTGAAACCATATAACGTTTAATATCTGGTGAAGTCACTTTTTATTAAACATAAATCATTCCAGTGACTCTGACTATTGTTGAAATGTTTAGATAAATCAAACATACATTACATTAATCCATATATTATAATATTCACTTACTCTCTAAACATTATTACACATGTAAGTTGACATTTACGTTATCGATAATGGCAATTAGTGTACAGTCTGTCTTAAATAACTGGATAAACAGTGTGACATGATTTTTTTTGCCACATTAGAAACAGATCAGACCCACAGAAATTATGCAAAGTGGTGTGTTACATCTCAGTGTTATCAAGGCGAGGGTACATCTGTCAGCGCTAAATACAAAGCACAGTCATTAGCTTTTATTTGGAAATGAAAAGCACTGAGCTCTTTCTTTTTTCAGAATGTGATACAATGGTGAAAAACAAAGAAGAGCACATTGGAGGAGAGTCTGGAGGTGGGATAATGAGTGCAACTTGCCATTACTGCCATGTGCTGTTGACTGCCGCGACAGACAGCTTTCCACATTAATACATCATCTGTAATCCAGTTTACTAGAGGTGCACAGTACTTTTAGTCATACATTTGATTCATAGGCTGGGGTTTTAAGAGATGCATCCCCTTACATGAATGCCCTACAAATAGATACCGGATTGTCTTGGAAATAATTTTCCATTTTAATCTTTAGTTTCACAATGAGCACATTTGGTACTTAGTGGTTATTTATAGGAAAAAGGACGGGGTTTGTGATTAAGCTCTGGGAAACTGATCAAGGTTTTGTGTGTGCAAATGAGTGGGAATAATGACATGAATGAGGAAGTCCAATCTTTAGGCTTTGATGTGATGATTTGAGTAACAAATTCATTTTTGTTGTCCAATGGTGCATTAAGATTTAAGAGGGTTCAAGTTAAACTTCTAAACCAAATCTGGTGCTAATTAAAAATTAAACTGCTGAATGTGGATTGTATAAAAAGAACGTATCACCAAACACCTTGAATTTTAAGTGTTTCCATGTGAATTATTTTTAAATTATGTATTATCCTATGAAATGTTAAGAGAGATGAGAGGAGTTGCACGTTAGATTGTTTTGCTTCCTGAACTTGCAATGCTTGGTGGACATATGATCGATCTCTAGGTGAGGTTAAAATATCAGCTTTTTTTATATAAAGTCAAATGGAATGATGGATATTTGTGCATTAGCTGCTTTCACGTTGCAAATGCAAATTAATTCAGAATGGGTTTCAATTTTAAGCATCAAGGCATTGCCAAAGGAACAGCTGCCATTTGCAATTGTTTGTCTGATTATCCAATTGGCATAAAATGGTATTTCTCCTGCTGAGAAGAGCATTTTCAACCTTTACAATGTCATTTGGAAAAATGTCATGGAACAAAAACTCAACTATTTTTTATTTGATAAATATAAGATTTGCATCTCAGAGGGGTTTTCAAACAGGAAGTGTATCTCAAAGTCACATTTACATTTCCAAAGGGAAGAAGTTTGGATTTCTTTGCCTGCTTTTGTAAAGCAGAAAATAAAATATGCCACATCATGTTCCTGATGTGCATATATGAGCCTTTAGGATTTTGTTAGACCCTTTTCAATTTGTAAAATGAAATGAGAACTTATGAGATTAATACAGCTTTACCTTTGTGGAACACCCAGGCGTTCCTCTGCAGCACTCTGCAGAGTTGCAGCTGCACAAAAACAAGATTTTTTCTTTTTGTTTTCATACTTCAAATGAGTTGTTTCATCTCAAGAGCCTTATCCTGCTGCTGATGTGAATAAACCTTGTTTAATATACGTTCTGAATTCAAACCGAGTTCAGCTTTCACCTCCTATTGTGTAATGTGGCCTTTAAAGGCGACAAAACATTCGGCAGAGTGTAAGTGTGAAGTGTATGTTCCATTTTCGGTCTTGGTGATGGAGGTATTTTCAGATTTCTGCAGTCCTGTGAAAAATCAGCTTCTGAAAAATATTCCAATCAAGATTCTTGTCTCCTGTCAGGGGAGACATCCTCATATTAACAAACATAAAATGAGATTTTTGTTCCAGGGAGAGCTACTTCTCTCAGTACATCAGGATTTTTTTTGTAGCAGAAATAGAGGAGACATAAAGTGTAATCCTCTAATGACAGTCAGGCCTGGCTTGGCTCACATATTGCTGTGAAGGTAGCTACAGCGGATCCTGTTAACTTCAATTTGCTCACCGCTGCTGAGCCAGCAGACTGAACTGAATGATAAGGGACCAGATTCAAGCCTAATCCTACTATCGCACTCCGTCTCTGTCCCCCTCCCCTCAAACCAGCCTCTACCAAATGATTTGCCAACACCCTTGGCTCTGGAAGAAAGCCAGTAAATGTTTCTCCAGGTGTAATGTGATGTTTTTTTCTTTACTTCCAAATCGACTGATTTCCATGTCTTACATGAATGAAAACATAAAAAAAGACCTTTGTTCCTTGTTTTATTTTATCATTCAGCTTTTAACTTTCTTTCCTGGCAGCAGGAAGGGTTTGGAAAAAGTGGCTTTCCCTTTGTGTGTGTGATATTATGTCGCAATACAGACATGGGCTTGTAAGTCTCATTTTCTGCAACCACTACCATTCATTTTGGGATGTGATGTGTTCTCACATTTTGAACAACTATCATTCACACAAGTATAAATGCAATGCAGTTTGGTGTATTTAATGGTTTTTGGTAATTTCTAAACATATGCAACCACTGGGAAATCTGGCATCTTTAAATAAAAGTAAAAAGGAACTGATAGACTTTATAATTATGTATTTCCCATTTTCATTCCACTTCACGCTTAAGCAGGGAAATATCTTGCAGGAGTGATTTACCTTGAATAAAAACAAGTCAAGCACTGTACTTGCAAACCTCAGAGAGCTTTTTTTCTTTTCTGTGCTGGAAAAGCTTCTTTCTTTTTGTTTTTTCTTTTTATTGTGCTTTATTTGACTGCTGTCAGAGGCGTTTCATGTGCATCTGCATCAGCATTTGAATTTTAACTCAAAGAGAGAACCTCTGTCTGAACCAGAAACTCTGCAGGAAGCTCAGCACAAGAATGCAGACGACCCAGAAACAGACCCGTGCGTGTGCTAATGTGTGTGTACGTGCATGCATTTGTACACATCTCTATGTGCATGTGTGTGTCAGTGGATGCAGCAAATGTGTGGAGAAGGGCTGGTAACAATGGGTTCATGTAGATGAGTAATATTCATCTTTTATTTGCACTCATACAGAATGGAGAGCTGCAAGGGAGAATTATTTTAGAGAAAGTAGGTGACTAATACAATCTCCGTCTTATTTGTTTACAACAACTTTGTTGCCTTTAAAAAACTGAGATATTTGATAATCAATTAATATAAGATGTGAAATCAAACATAAGCCATGTGTTACTGATCTCCGCCAGTTCAGAGGTTTTAAATTCACATCATGCTTCTGAGAAACTCCTTGGAGCAATGGAGCATGGAAACGTGAAGCTGTTTTGAAGCCATCCGTCATATCTCAGATTTCAAAGCTTTGATCAATTTATCAGACGATGTAACTTTGGTTGGAACATGTGCCCATTCAGTACAGTAATTGGATTATTTCACAGCTAATAATTCACTGATAAAAACTGAAAACAAGGAAGATCTAAAATTACACCTTAAGTCATTTACGACTTAAAATTTTTTGTGGTCCTGTAAATGATTCACTTTAAGAAGATAAAATATCATCACTATTGTTACAGACTAAAAAAGGATAAATGGTCATTTTATACCACATGTTAAAGTTAAATGAGACAAAAAATCTTCTCGTTGTGTGCAAAAGAAATCACACATCAAGTTGCAGACAAACTAAGACTTACTTTTTATTTATACATCACCAACACACTTCACCATAAAGCTTCTCGCATGCTAATATCGAAGCATATTATAATAACAGTTTCACAAGCTGGTGTGGCACAGCACAAAAATAGGAAAATAACAAAAGAAACCAAAGTGAACATCCGTTGTGTTAAGCAAGCAGAATCACTAGAGAGAGGTGAGATTTCAGGCAAAGAATCATGAAAGCTTTAGTTAAATGCATCAATATGAAAAAAGGCAAACATATGTGTGTATGATAGATTGAACGTGCAGTGAGAAGTGTGATTTCTCTGGGGGAAATTTGCACCATATCATAGCGGATTTTGCAGCAGATGGCTGTCTGCCTTGTTGGTGTGGGCAGCATGCCCCTGTCTCTGACCTGGTGTCATCCTTTTTCAGCATGGAGGGCAGCTGAAGACCAGTGAATTTTCATACTGAACCCCTTGAAGGCAGAATGCAAACACTGTGCTGTAAGAATATTTTCACCAACTCACCTGTATTTTTAAATCTTTGTTGCATCACACATTCAGTGCTTTGTTTGAGAATGCCGGTCTTGGGTTAGAAACAGCTAGGTCTTTTCAGCTGATAAGGAAGAGGGGAAGGTACTCCCCAGTAATATTTTGTGTATTACACACAAAAGCTCCAAATTATTACTTCATAGAAAAGAGCTGGATCGAGGGAGGAATAAAATATTTATAACACATTTGAAACAAATCCCATCATAATCCGCCTCCGTAATTTCCTTTGACTGTGAAGAAACATGTGAGAGGCAGCTGCTATCTCTTGAGATGCTTCCTGACGTATTCTGGCTGCATCAAAACTTCAGCGAGGGAGGTGACAATGTCAGGTGCTGCATTGTGGAGGAGTGCAAAATGCAGGTGGAAAGCACTATTTCAGACTTACTGCTTTGTCCCTAGCCAGGTTTCTCTACTGACATCTAATGGCTGAAGATATACCATAATAAAAGTATCTTCCACAGATCAACCAGAGGCATGCTACATAAATCTTTTCTTTACTAGAACAGGAACTTGCTGAATATATATCCACTTTGTTTTTTACTATATCTTTTTTGTGTCCTTTTGCCCCACATTCTTGCTGTAAATAAACCATTTGACTTGTTTCTCACACTCTTTCCTCCTTTTCAAGGTGTTACATTTTTTTAGTCTTAGTGGTTTCACTGTTTTCTTTTTATAATAAATTATTAAGCTAACAGTCTAATAAAGTCTATTTTTGTTTCTTGAACTCAAGATTAGTTCCTGAAAAGCAATAGAAAGAGATGTTGAGCATTATTGCTGTTTGTATCAGTATTATTGTCTATTTTTATGTCCATAATCACACAGTTAAAATTGGAAAGTCATGTAGTTTTGATACATGTATTGTGATCTACTTTGGTTTTACCATACTTCACTCAAAGTTTGTCGGAGCAGCAACAGCACCGAAATTCAAAGCCTGAAAACCACGTCAAGAAAATAGAGCAAGATGCCTGACTTTTGAAGTGCTTGAAGGTTAATTATTCAAGACTTCCCTCGCCTGACAACAAGCCAAGAACAGCAGGATAGCGTGGTGAGCTGCAGCTTCGTCTTTATTCCCTGAGAGAGAGTCACAAGTTTAAAACCAGTGTTCTGCTATAATTGAGATGCACATGTTGTCTGAAGTCTGGCGCTTTTGCGCGCTGCAGAAGAAAATGTAGGACAAGCAAGAGCAGAGCAATCAGTGGCATGATTCTAATCAGCAACAAGATTAATCTGCTCTTTGTTTTATTGATGCACTGTGAATGAATTGTCTGAATAGATTTGCTGGTTCATCTGTTTAAAGATATATACCTGTACACTATAATAATAAATACTCTGAACATGTATGAAAAATACCACTCAAATGAAGGTTTTTTAATTAATTTTCCATGGTTTTCAAAGGGAGTCAGATGCATTAAAAATTCACAAACAGACTCCAAAAGTTGTCTATTGCATAAGATTATGATAATAATGAAAACTAAAAAAGATGGAGGTGTTGAAGAATAATTTATTTAAAAGATTCAGACAATGAAGCAAAGCGAACTTTTGACGACACTTAAAATCTTTTCCTCATTGGCATCCTCCTTTTTCCCATCATTAGCAGGCAAACTGTGCAGCAAGGAAAAAGCAAGGTTTTGACCTTGTGTCCCCAGATTTAGACTACTTAGCTGCATTATTCACTGAAATTTTCAACACTTTAAGGTGTCAATAAAAATCCCCACTTATTATTCATTGCAAAGACCCATCAAAAGCAGTTCACTGAAAAGCAGCTCAACAATCAGTTTGAAGTGTATCTCACACTCAACATGTATGAACAAAAAAATAGTCTTAGTGCAGTTTTATTATACATGTAAATATATACATGTATATATATATATATACACATGTATATATAAATATATATATATATATAGC
>JBAMHX010000013.1:5425968-5438055 GCA_037177515.1 Pseudomugil tenellus
TTTTATAATCTTTATCTGTTCAAGTGTTTGAGAAAGAGATAGTGAGAGAGAGGGAGATTGAGAGGGGGAGGAGAGAAAGAGCCTTTCAGCCTTTCACTGATATGATAAAGTCAGTCAGCAAAAGATTAAAATGTGGTTCAATTTTCACTTAAACCAAGCTCAACCAACTGAACCCTGTTACCACCACCATATTTTAGATCACGCAGGTTACACCCACTCACAGCTCCTGTCAGGACATAAGGCTACAACAGGAATTGATTATGTGTTATTTTAATCCCAAAACACCATCCTGAATGAATGAGTCATGTACTGGCTGTTCTTTCATGAAAATTTCTACTTATCAGGCTGTCTGGTCATGTTTAGTGCATGTGTTCTGGATCATTTCTAATTTCGCTGTATTCTTCTTACTTAAATGTCCTGAACGCTTTTTGTTTGCATCACATAACTTATAAAAATACTGTAGGTCGTACGTATGACTTATTTTGACAGAAAACCTTTTGAGCCATATGCCAATTTCTTGGGTTGATAATATCTCTGCAACCATAAAGTGCATTAAATACATCATACTGAAAGGGAACGTGTGAGATTTCTTAAGATCTAGAAGTGTCAGTATATGTTTTAATGATGATGGCACATAGCAGAACTGAAAGAAGTTTCATGATGTCAAAAAGATCATTAAAAATACTTTCAGGATGAATATGAATACCCCTCTGAAATGATGCAGCTGTAGATCCCTTGCATCAATTCTGTTGAGAACTAACAAGATAGATCACGTTTATCCATTTTTAGCTGCTCGTCATTGGCTCCCTAATAAATTAAGGATAATGACCATAAGCTCTATTGTATATAAAAGATCTCATTTTTCCATATATTCCAAAGAGAGCACTTTGCTCCCAGACTGGAAGTCTAGTTGTGGTTCCCAGAGTCTCCAAGAAAACGATGGAAGGCAGAGCCTTCAGCTATCCGTCTCCTTTTCTTATAGGACCAGCTACCAGTATGGATTTGGGAAGCAGACACCTTCTATACCTTTAAAATCAATGTTAAGACCTTCCTTTTTAGGGCAGATCTTTTTTTTTTTATCTCATAAGATAAATCTAATAGTTAGGGTTGGTCTAGTCATCCATTAGTGATGCTGTCATAGACTTGACTGCTGCTGGACTTTTCATAATGCCCTTTGTGCTTCCTGAGCCGGGTTCTCACGGAGGGATTTCCTTCCCGTTTAAAGGGAGTTTTCCTTTCTACTTTCATGTCATGCAGCTCAGGATGGGGGATTGGAATAAAGTCAAGATTAAATGCAATATGTTGGTTTTCCTTAGCTAGGCTTAGAAAGTGGCTCAAATGGATGTGTCTTCAAAGTGTCCTGAGATTACATTTTTGCGAAGCAATACTATACAAATAAACCTCAATTGGTCAAATTAAATGTGCAGAAAATGCAAACTGACCACAGACAGGCCACTGTTCAAACCTCTCCTCAGCCGAAGCTTAAACCAGCAACCTACTTGTAGTGAGGCAGTGGTGCCAAACACACGCACACACCAGTGCAGCTAAATCCATTAATGGTCTCATTTTAATTACTGAAATTTATGCAGTTGTTGTCGTGGAGCATCATAGCAGTGCGGCAGCCTGTTAAGGCTTTCCTAAAACACGTTTTCTTCTGCAGCAGTGTCCCAGAATAGATTGTTTTAATCATGATTTTGTTCAAGCCAAACATAACATATCAGATTGGAACTAGTTCATTGATCGCTCTGTACTGTAGGTGTGAGATGAGATGTATAATGAAAAGTGGTTCATACTTGGCTTCACTAATTCATAGCGTAACAAACCTGCTCCCAGGAATTACACCGTGAAGGAGCACTGCAAAGCAAGAAATGAATCTGCATTCAAATATCACTAGAATGTTCTTGCTGGTTTCCTGTCCCTCAAAATCAATAACAGAGAAATAACTAAATTGTTTTGTCAAGGAGGAGCCTTTGCCTCAGCTCTCTCGCTGCCAGCTTATGATAGCATGAACTTTGTTATTCCAGAACTTTGTTAAAACAAAAAGAATCTGTCCAACACTCATATGCTCAATATATCTGGAGAGTACTGAAAGTTTTAAACATTGGCGTCAATCTGGCTGAATCATAAATGAGCAAATGAAGTGCATGAAGTTAAAAGTATTTCATCACTGACCTGAATAGATGCACATTCATATTTAACAAGGTTGCTTTCTTGAACAAAAGACCTAAAAAAAAAAAGACAGAAGAGTGAATCTTACCGCACATTGTTACAGAGCGAAGGTTTTTCTGTATTGAAGAATGTATTTTTTACATTTTATCACATTTTTTTCTTCTGATGTCTAAATTATGGGTTTTTACGGAAAAAGCAAAGACAAACTGGTGCCAATCAGAAAGCAGAAACTTAGGTACAATTGTGCTTGAAACTTCTTGGAAGAAAGAAAAGACATCCTGCTTGATTCTTTCTCCATCCCGTTAGAACAAAAGCAACACTCAGGCAGCTGTCTATTGTAGCAAATAGTTTCAAGAGCACTTAATCACACATTCCTGAAATAGGGATAGGTAACTCAGCTCCTCAAGTGCCACCGTTCTGCAACTATTGTGAGTTTCCCTGCTGTATCATGTCTAGCTCAAATCAATGGGTAATTAGGATACTTGTGTAGACTTTGACAGCAAGCTCTGCACATTTCTCTTAATTAAGTTTGATGTTTGTCAGGTGTGTTGCAGCAGGGGAACTCACGATAGTTGCAGAATGGTGGCACTTGACACCCGGAGCTGTATACAGTAATTCATAATTTTACCTTTTTGTTTGTTAAATAGTTTTTTCTTTGTTTGTTCTTCTATATAAAAAATATCACTAGATATCACTATCGCTGTTAAAGGTGCAGCATTATCAGACTTTAATTGCTAAGGATCTGCAGACACACCCAAACCAGTCCTCGAACTCTACCACCCTGCAACTTTTAGATACATCCCTTTACTAAACACGCCTAAATCAAATAACTGAATTTCTTGTTTTGCATGTCTTCCAGCCTGGTAACACGTGATTCATTTGATTCAGCTGTGTTGGACAAGATTTGAATCTCAGAGTTAAAGTATGGAAGATTTCAAAAACAAAAGACTTGATCTTAATGCATCATTATTTTCTTGCATATTCACATTTTTGCTACTTTCCAGTAGGCTTGTTCAATGTAATAATGCAATTTTATGCTTGCCACAATTGCCACAATAAAACTTGGCAATTTATTTATTTTTTTTTTTTATGGGTTGATGTAGACACTTCCATCCACCTGACTGTTCTCTCTAGCTGTTTCAGTAACATGGGAAGAGGAGCATTCAGTTGCTCAGTCCCTCATCTCTGGAATTCCCTCCCAACAGACATTTACATTTGTTCCAATCCCACCTTAAAACTCACCTGTTTAAGAAGGCAGACTCTTTCTAATCACTCTGTCCCACGATTTTATGCTGCATTTTATTATTGTTTTCCATTGTTGTTGTTGTATTGTACCTAGTACCTAGTGACCTTAAGTGACCTAAATGTTTTTATAATAAAATGCATTATTATTATTAATGTTGATGATAATGCATTTCCTGTGTTATATTCCTAACTCACAGTATTTATCCTTTAGTTAGCTTTTTTCCCTTTATTTATTATATATATATATATACAGCACATTTGCTTGTCCGATACATGAAACGCCTGTATTGTCTTAACAGGATTTCTGTTAGGTGAAGCCCCGCCCCCCATGCAATATTGCATCAGAATATCCGGAATACGTCATCACCCCTCACCCGGTACTTCCTCTACAGTGCACATTTTACACTGAAAGTTAGCATTGAAAGTAGGCTTGCTTTCGAGTTGTTATGGCTGAACAGACAGTTGTAGAGAAAATAAGTGAACTGCAATTGGACAGGGATAAAAAGGTAACCTTTCGTTTTGGACGGGTGACATTTATGTCGCAAATGTCAGCTAGCAGCTAGTCCGGCTTGTAGTGAACTTCATGCTGTCATAGCAGTTAATGCGACGACATGGTTACGGCCAGCAGAATGTATGAGAGATATTGTCTTAGCTTTAATCCGTTATCCCAATATTTTCAAGATATTAAATTGTATATATACGTTTTTGTTTGAATGTGATTGTGTAAACTATTTGTTTAGCCCTGTTGTAATTACGTGAAGGCAGTTGACTTGTTTGGTATCGCTAACGTGGCTAAGCATCATGTGCACTATGCTCAACCGGATTTAGTTCATATTTCTGACAATTTAAGATCTATTTTCCGCCTTTTAGACTCGCATACGTTAAACCAAGTTTATAGGCGTTGTATGGTTTGCAGTGTTGATTTTTAATTAATCGGCTCACCCATTTTACCAATAGGCAACTTTTTTTTTTTTTTTTTTTTTTTTTAATAAAAACAAACTACAAAATGCCTTGACATGTTACAGATCACTGCAGAGCGCTAGAACATAAAGCAGCGCCGAGATTCTTACACGTGGAATGTGCTGCCACTCCTAAAGTTAAACAGCTTTTTTTATTTGTTTTCTGTTGAAAAATGGTTGAAGCCACTTATATTCCCTCTAACACAGTGGTTTGCCACTGCGGGCAGGTTGTGGACCTTTCAAATCATTTTAAAGCATATTCACCCTTCAGACACCCTTGTTCATAACAAGTGCAATCGATTTGCAGGATTTTCTGCACTGTCAACTCTTCCAGTGGAGGAAGAATGTTATGGACCTTTTCTTATTTTTATCTTGTTGTCATTGTAAGGGGTGTTTACCTTGGCAGTGTTTGTTTTTAACTTCATGCTGTGATGTTTTGTCAGATGGCTACTCAAAGTAGCAAAGATGGAGGAAAGAAGAAAGCGAAAAATGCTGGGGAGTCTGCAGGCCGGGCTGAGGTGAGTTGTTTGTCCTGACTGTATAGTACTGTGTATGTATGTGTATATGCATAGTGTCTGGGATATTGTGGTGTCATTACGACCGCCGCCGTCAGATATCCTTGTTGCGAGCACGATAACTTGAACAGTTTTCACAACTTGATAATTGAAAACTAAACGCAGTGTTGTAGCGCAGCACTGTTGTACCAGCCACCCTGTACAGTAAAGTGGTGAGATGGATGATAGACTGACGCATATATATTCTTTTTATGTTATGCGATCGACTGGTATCACCTTTGCGATTGATAAGCACCCTGCGCCAATCATTAATTCTTTAATTAATTACAGCCTTAAAACCTTTCCGTGCCTCCTTATCAGCTATAACTACTTTTGTTGCGCGTGCACACCGCTGAATTGAGTTGCTGTGCAGATTGTCGTAGCTTTGATAAACAATAAAACCCCTTACTCATAAAAGTGTGGTAGACCTCCGTCAAAGCTGGAAAATTAGGCAACAGTCACTGTGAAACGGATGCACCAAAACAACCGCTCTGTCCGATATGCAGCGTGTGTGTGTTGTGAACGCACAGCAGTCACCACACACGCTGGTAGTCAGCTCGTTTCAGCCTCATAAATGTCCATACAGGGTTCAGATCAGGTCACCAAAAAAAAAAAAAAAAACAAATAATAACTTATGTTTTATATGCACACACAATCTTCAAACTCACCCAAAGAGTCAAGCCTTTGCTTCCATTATGATCCTTTACTTCCCTCCTTTGCTCTCAAAGGGAAAAACATACTTCACAGTTAAGGTTAACTCTCTGTACACATGCTGTTTTTTTCTTCCACAACATCATAACCAGAGGTTTTAGATATCAACAAATCTTAGATAAGAATCCGGGAAGAATCAGGTAAATTCTAATGTATTAGCCTACCGGGATATCCAGTTAAACTGTTTCAACGTAGATGGTATGAGTAAAAAAATCTAAGCCTCCATTCTTAGTTCTTGTGATTTTTAAGTGTTTATTTGGGCCTTTTTTAAGTTGTGTGTTTCTTTATACCCACTTAATATATTTTACTGTTAGAAATTGTATAAGACAATGACCCAAAACAAGCAAATTTTAAGTAACTATACTCTGATAAAGCCTACAAGACAAGGATCATTTTAAAGAAAAATCTGCATCTAGACTTATTAATTTTTTTTGCCCAGTGTTTCATTATTGTTTGACTTGTTTGACATGTTTAAACAGGTTCCTCACATCTTGCCACTCCAGTGTGGTTATCATAGACGTTAGCAACCCCACCCACAAACTTAGTCCTTACCACCAAGCAGCACCTCTGTGGGAAAAAGCGAAGCTTATGTAGAAGTGAAGAAAATTGCATCTCTTTACTCATCCGCTAGAGGCTTCAAAACAGAGCAAAACCCCATGTTGAAAAAGCCAGCTTCACAACAGAAAAACATGTTTACAGCCAGGTATAAAAAACATTTTAGGTTTAATGAATCAAGCTTGCATCCATGGCAGCTGGCATTGGGGTTTGAATTATTTCATACAAAAGCAGTTGAAAGTGTTTTGCACACAAAATCTGAATGTGTATATAACGTCACACTCTGGTAAAAAAAAAAAAAATGCATCTGATCATGCTCTCTCTCTCACACATCTACACTGCACAAATGCACGGTGCCCCTTTTGCAACCTAAGCCTTAACTATATACTAGGCTGTCAATCGTACCTTGTAATACACCTCTGTCTGTAATTTAGATAAAGAAGAATGTTAGTTTGCTGAGATTCTAAACTGCATTTGTTTTTGCATGATTGACCGAGAGACTTGGACTGAGGACTTGTGCTTTCATCTAACACTGCTACTCCCGACAAGTAATGGTAACTGTTAGTATATGTAAAAAATCCAAACTTTACTGAGAGATATTCTACTGAAAAAGATTTCTTTAAACTCCTTTAATTGGAATTTCTATGGAAGTTCTATTTAATTTTTTTAATCCCAAATTTTGCTGTATTAATGTAGATATATGGCTTATAGTAAGATGGACAGATGTGAATATCTCTTTGAAATAGGTCTGCCACAAACAATTATTTGTGTAATCGATGTGTCACCATTTATTAAGACAAGTAGTCCACTGCTCAGATCATATGGAATTTGTAACTTACCGTTGCTCTTTTCTAACAATCACTGGCTTCCAGCTTGAAATGTTATCTCTAATTGTTATGTGCTATCTTAAAATAAAGATGTTTAAGAAACAAGGCCTATGCCATTGGAAGCGATGGCTAGGGGAATATCCCCAACGCCCCCGATCCTTCTATTCCCCAATCCTCAAAAAACAATAATATATAAAGATGCTCATGTTCAGTCGCAAAGCTCCACCTGGTGTGAAAACTTTGAACCATCCTGGTATGACATTAGGACAGGATGCATCCTGAGGCCTGACCTTTCTATTTGCACTTGATTTAAGGTCAATGAGAGAAATTGTTCCCGAGATGTGGCCAAAAAATCTGAAATTTTGTGAATAAAGTGCCACCTAGTGAGTAAACCATAAATCCGATAATCATGAAATTCAATACACATCGTTCTCTTCAGGACCTAAACAAGTATACTCAGTATCAAAATCCAATTGTAAATTGTTCCATAGATATAGGCAAAATGGGTTGTTTCTTTGGTGCATGAAGTGCCACTTAGTGAGGAAACCATTAATCCCAAAGTGCTGAAATTTGATGCAGGTCATCCCCTTGTGGACCTAAACGGGTACACTGAGTATCAGATTCCAATTATGAAAAATATTTGAGTTTTCGTGCACACACGAAGGATATCTGGCGGCGTTCGTGATGAAAACATTATATTCCTGACACTCCGTATTTGGGGAAATGATTACTGCATTCAAAAACTTTATTAATAACTTTGCAGCTTGCAGTAAAATAAGCAGAACAAGGCACTGGGCTTAAAAAAAGAAATTGTATCAGTTTTCTTCACTTTATTTTTCTGTTGAATGAAGTGTAGGTACATTTTCTTAACAATAAGTTACCTTTTTTTTTTTTAAAAAAAAAACACTCAATGTTGACTTTAATGTTAACAGCTAACTAGCCAATAAGCTTACTGAGAAAAGTGTCCCACTTTGTCAGAAATTGAATCAGTTGCAACGTGCTTCTTTTTAACAAGCTTTACTGCTATTGAAGGAAAGTCCTACCTTACGTATTTTCCATAGCACATGCTACTCCATAATTTTAATAAAATGTGCCCAAATTCTTGAGTTCCATTACCGGCTTGCTGGTAATAAACATAAATGGTTTAACTTCTGAAACTATATGATCTGAAGACCAGAATCATGCAGAAAATAAAAAAATAGTATTATAAAGTTTTGGGTGTTAGTTTAATTATTTATTTATTTTTTATTCTTTTACACATAATGAGTGAAAGATGGGTTCGGACACATGTATGCCCACTTGGCAGTAATTTATCAATTCTGCTGTAAACAGATTGTATGAAGTGGAAGAATTGTGCACCATGCAAACTAACACAAACCCACAGCTACAGATTTCTCTCAGGAACTTTTTTACAAAGGGATGTTAATCCCAATTCCTTCATGTACAACATAATTAAAACGAAAAAGGTAGCGCCTGAACAAAAAAGAATTTCCGTTATCATATCTTTACCTCCTCTAATGCCTTGATGTGATTTATGTGCAATTTGCCAAAAGTGTCTTTTTTTTTTTTTTTTTCTTGCAGAGAAGCAGTTGTTCAGATTAACACATCTTAAATGTTGTTCGAGTGAAAGCATTATCTACTACCTGTCCATTACGTTACAACTTTCCTTTCTGTCCAGTTGTCACCGCCGCCTCAGTACATCGACGAGCGCCTTAATTTGTATGCAAAGCTGAAAGCTGAGCATGACACTCTGATGGCTGAGAGAGCTGCAAAGGATAGCAAACCCATCAAGGTGACCCTGCCTGATGGGAAGGTGGTGGAAGCAGAGTCCTGGAAGACCACACCGTACCAAGTGGCATGTGGAATCAGGTTCGTATAAAAGTAGAGCTGCTGTAATTATTATATTACACCATTCTGTAATGCAGCATTTAAGAAAAAAAGATGCAATAAATAAGAACCTGATTGCCAAACATGAACTGTTAGGTTTATTTATGCAGGTTAGTTATTACGTGTTACTCCTTTCAAAAGGTTGCACAGCATCCACGTTTAGAAACTGTAATTGCAAATGAGATCTGCCAACCTTTTGGCTTTTCATTGATGACCAAAAAAAGCTTTCTAAAAGAATAAATGCACTTGATGTATTGCAAGCTTCAAAATTAAGCCTTTCATTTCTCTTTCATGTTAATGGTATAAGAAGGGATTATTGTCAGCCATTTAACATATCACATTATGTGGATTTTTTTTTTTTTTTTTGGCACAGTCAAGGTCTTGCTGACAACACAGTAATTGCCAAAGTAAACAAGATTGTGTGGGACTTGGATAGGCCGTTGGAAGAGGACTGCAGCCTTCAATTGCTTAAATTTGATGATGAGGAAGCACAAGCTGTAAGTTATTATTTATTTTTTAACATCAGGAAATGTATTTGTAAACTTTGGATTGATGAAATAAAACTCCTTTTCATTTTACATTTTGAAAATGACATGCTAATGAAGTCTTAGTTTTTGTTCTATTTTAAGAATGCGTGTTGTTGCATAAAATATCTAAGATTAACATTGCAACACAACTCGTTATGGGGGAATTTTGCTGAAACTCCAAGGAAATAAAAGAAGGTGTTTGAATGGCAAATAATTTTGTTAAAAGGGGAATGAAAATATATATATATATATTTATTACCTAGCAAGCATTTTCTTGGAGCTCAGAGATTTTTACAGCACATTACTGCTACACAAAACCTTTTTGTAGGTAATTTATACATTGCATAAAGCATTGGAAAGGTTTATTGCACTTTAATATTTTGAATACTCAACTAAAATCTTGCAGGTTCTGCAGTTCAGTAAATAACCAATACAATCACTGATATGTTTTATAACATTCTTCCCTATTTATGCATTAGGAGCTAAGATGTTGTGATTTTCATTCAAAGGCCTGTATATTGTTACAGCCCCTTTTAAAAGAAATATGTCTTTTTTTTTTAACTTGTCCTGTCAAAAAGAAACATGTCTAATAAATTTTATTAGCCTTTTGAATAAACCATGATATTTATTACATACTTATAGTTTTTAATCAGATTATGGCTTGTGTACATTCTTTAGGTGTACTGGCACTCCAGTGCTCACATCCTGGGTGAAGCCATGGAGAAGGTGTATGGAGGCTGCCTCTGCTATGGTCCTCCGATTGAGAATGGGTTCTACTATGACATGTTTTTGGAGAATGAGTGAGTTACAGTTTTAGTGTAGATTACTTATGGTAGTGGTTTTTGACATCAGTGTTATTTCTGTGTACTTAAGGCTGTAACTGTTGTCAAACAGGTTCTCTAAGAGAATAATTTAAAATGTTACTACTGAAATTAAGCTACTTTCCTGGGTGTGGAAATGTTCTGTTCTTCTTAACTCCTCACTGAGTTGGTGTACTAAAAGCAAGTATGATTAATATCCATGATATAGAGACTACTTCAGCTAAGCTTTGACAACTTACCACCTTTCCGTTGTAAACAACTTTTCACTTGACCTCTCGCTACACCAATTGCTTTTTGTCTTTGCTTTGGGCTGTATAAAAGCTTGAGCAGTGCTGTCTACTTAATTCTGCTACCCTGCTAATGAAGTCATTTTATGCTAATGGCATTCTTAGTCTGTTTTTTTACAAGGATATTTTGACATTACCTAAGCCCTTAAGCCAAAGACTTAAAGTATTTGTCTATCCTTGGCTGAGGTTATCAGTTTCGGGGACAACAGGTCTCCCCACACGGTTAGATATTGGCTCACAACTACGGTACCCTTTGGAAACGTGCAGATTGTAATAGAAAATACATGTTTATTAATATTTTGCCTAAGCTGTGTTGTGTATATACTGTTTTGTTGTGAACAGGGGTGTATCAAGCAATGACTTCCCATGTTTGGAAAACCTGTGCAAGAAAATCATCAAGGAGAAGCAGCCGTTTGAGAGGCTAGAGATTAAGAAAGAAACTCTGCTGGAAATGTTTAAGGTATCCCAAAACACTGGCGAAGATACGTGTTGATCAAAACTATTAAAGCTCCAAAACAATCTTTTTTTCTTTTTTTTACTTTTTACAGTACAACAAGTTTAAGTGCCGCATTTTGAATGACAAAGTCACCACTCCCACCACTACGGTTTACAGGTGAGTTTAGCACTTCTGAATGTTTTTATCATCATCTTCAAAGACAACAAACCAACAAACAAGGCCTATGCCGTCAGAAGCGAAGAGTAGGGGTATATCCCCGAACTCCCCTCAAATACACAACAATAATATAAAGACTCATATGTCCAGTCACAAAGCTCCACCTGGTGTGAAAACTTCCAGAGATATAGCAAAAAATCAGTTTTTTTTTTTTTTTTTTTGTATATAAGGCACCACCTAGTAGGGAGACAATAAATCCCAAAATAGTGACATTCAACCCAGGTCGTCCGCTTGGGGACCTAAACAGGTGAACAAAACAATAAATATGTAAACAGAATTTCTGTTCTTTTTTTTTCAGATGCGGCCCCTTAATTGATTTGTGTCGGGGTCCTCATGTCAGGCACACTGGAAAGATCAAAGCGCTTAAGATCCACAAGGTTGGTGTTTATCAGCTGCACAGCACCTGAAGTGATGTGTATGTATTTTGTTTGTCCCCATTTCAGAGGAGAGTTGCACGTGTTTTATTCTCGGGGGATTTGGTGGACTCGATGAAAATTGATATTCTTTTTTTCTCTTTTTGGGTGAGCTAGAATTCCTCTACTTACTGGGAGGGAAAGGCAGACATGGAAACTCTCCAGAGGATCTACGGAATCTCCTTCCCTGACCCCAAAATGCTCAAAGAGTGGGAGAAGTTTCAGGAGGAGGCCAAGAACAGAGATCACCGCAAACTGGGACGGGTATGAACTGAAATGCAAATGAGTTCCCAGTATGCAGTTTGAAATGGTTTTATATTGGGTTTTACCGCTATCGGGGTATATATGTGTGTGTGTGTGTGTGTGTGTGTGTGTGTGTATATATATATATATATATATATATATATGCTCTGTTATGTAATTCAAATGTAAAATGATTGGACACTAACTTTCTTAATT
>JBAMHX010000013.1:5453656-5475054 GCA_037177515.1 Pseudomugil tenellus
TATACACATATATATCCCTGCTCTACCTCTACTGGTAGAGGTAAATTTGCAGTTATTATGATGATTTCCTTTAACAAATTATGGAAATAATCCTGCCTAACCTGCCACTCTGTTTTGATATGTAAAAACCAAACTAAGTGTTTGTTCTAACACCACTGTTTCAAATTTCTACCAGTTCACCGTGATAATGTTATTAACCTGCATCTCAACCTTTTGCTAAAAAACAATTATTCTATTTGTCCAAAACAAATAGAATAATGCACAGAAACATTTTCCTTGTGTCCTTTTCTTAATCTGGAAGTTAAAGGGATATATATAAAATTCATATAAGGACTCTTCTTTCTGTCCATAGCAGAGGTTTTGCAGTAGCGCCACCTGAAATCATGTTCTGATGCACTTCTGCTGCTATGGGTTGATCTTTACAGCCTTTAAATGGCTTCAGGTCATCTGTCATTAAAATAAAGTGTGCCACAAAATGAGTTCTGGCTGCTCGAAGGTAAATACTGAGTGTTAACGACAGCTACTTGTCTGTCCAGGTGGGCTTTTACTAAGAGTAGAAGATAAATTGTATTTGTTTTTAAAATGTTTTTAGAGGAATTTTATGTAATTATTTAATATAAGCAATGAAACACAGGGCGAGTCTCTGTCTGAATGATCTGTGGTAAGTTCTCTTTTTATATGCTGAACTAACGTTTTGATTGTGGGTTATTTGTAATCAAATCTGTTCAGGTTCTAATTACTATATTTGAAACGTTAGTATTTCTGCCAGATGATGATTTGCTGAGGATAAGTGGCGGTTTGTGGTGTGTGCACATTGAGTGGTCAGACTGTTTACAGAGGAGAAACCAAGCTGTGGCTGTTAGTTTGACCAATGACCACAGCTCAGTGCCAATAGTGGTTAATTGAGGCTACCTTCAAGAGCATATCTGTGGGTTCTTTATGATCATTAACCAGTCAAAAAAGCTTGTGATTAATCTGTATTTAAAGTGTAATCTTCATGGTTTGATGGAAAGGTGTTACTGCCGGTGACACTTCACAATTCTGTTACTGTTCTGTTATGCACAGATATAGTTTATACCTTGAAGGGTTAAGACTGAAATTTTATGTGAATAAAAATGTTGCAGTGTTTTATTTAGTTTTGATCATGCAGTATGACAGCTGGGTAACTTTCCACAATGAAGGCGTTCCCATGATATCAGCTTCATTACTTCCAGGGTTTGAAGATGAGGCGTGACTAACAGGATATAGTTCACTGCGCTGCAAAGTAAAAGTGATGCGAACATGATCCAATGAGGGAAACATTACATTTGGGAATTATTTTTGTAACTAATGGGAAAAAAGTGAAAAAAAAAAATCCATCTGGCTTTTTATCAGTTCTCAGTTCATAAACCTGCATGTCTGACTGCATGGCGGTGTTTCAGTGCCTACACATGCTGGAAACACAATAGTCTGGACAGGTTTAACAGCAATATGTGCTCCCATCTACAAGGGCTTATATATTTCAATAAGACAAGAATAAATGTGTTGAACTGACCTGTCTGCCATCCAGACCTTTTAATGATCACATCATGAACACATCATGAAATGCATTACATAACAAAAAAGTTCCAGGAATTCAGCAGAAATCTTATCAGAGGATGAAACAACATTCCTTTCAAAAACATACAACAGGTCTTCTCAGTTTCCAGATGTTTACAGACTGCTTTTATAATACTTAATAGAGGTAAACATGCCAGGTAAACATGCCAATTATTCCAATTATTCCTATGCTTGTTGAGACTTTCACTAAAACTTTTTAATTTAAGCGGTTGAATTTTTTCTGTTGGTCTTCTGTGAAAGAAAAAAAATGGCTTTTGAGATTTATAAATCATTGCTTTCTGTTTTCACGAGTTTCATTTTTAATTTAAACAGCATCCCTTTGGATGAAAGTCAGAATGAGGTTACAATACACAAACACTGGCAGAGACCACATGCTAAGAAATACATGGTTGGACAGTTAGAGAGTTACGCAATTCTTCCTTCGTTCAGCTTTATTATTTTTCTATTCAAGCATATAAATGTGGACAGTTTTCAACAGAAAAAAGGACAATAATCCTATCATGTATTCAACAAATAGAGAGACATCTAATCCTTCTCAGATTGGACTGGGTGTTTTTTAAACCCCTTCTTCAAAATGCTGCAAGATATTTTGTGCTGCATTTTTTCATTTTTTTTTAAATGGACCTGCTGCTTTTCACGTTATATGTAAGTGCAAAACAGAAATGATCGGATTTGTGTAGATGAGCATTAATAACACTGCTAAGGCAGGACGCAGTTGATTAGTTTTGTCATACAGGATGGGAGGGTTTGGAAGATCAAATAAAGAACAGACAGATGCTAAAACATGTACAATATGTGCATAAACCTCCCAGTTTTCCATGCCTGAAAAAAATTGAGTATGTTTTGGCAAGTACAAACACAACGATCTCAGTTCTCAGCACTCATCTCTCAAAATATTAAGAAATTAGACCTAAATACAAATAGAAAGGTAAATCTGGCCACTGCATGCACTGACACATTTGAAGCAGATAAGTTGTCTATTGCATTTGAAGGAATTAAACCTGCAACACAGAGTTTACAGATCTGTCACTGAAATCTGTCACAAGTTATACTTTAAATGAAGTTTCAATGCTTAAAACCTAACTTTTGCAAAGTAAACGTTAAATGAAAGAGATGCTCTTTGCTCTGCATTAACCAGACATTTGACTCTAATGCTGTTTGACATGAGTCCCACCCCAGACTGACATCATGCCATGAAGAAATGTGACTTCACCCGCTGCATGGAACAGCAAAGCTTCCAGACTGCCAGTGACTGTAAACCCATTTTTCAATGTTGTCATGGGAAAGGTGAGTGCATTTGCAAGAGCTAAACAAGAGGCTCCTTTGTCCCTCTGTCCACATCTGTCCAAAATCGCCTTCCCTAATTACCGAAGTTAGTCTCTAGAATTGACAGCATAAACATTAAACTGTCAAATTCTGTCTGTTGACAACAGGTTCCAGTGTGAGTCAGACAGCTGAAGTCAAAGAAAAAACAGCTCTTTTGTAGCTAAATAAGGCAGAGTAATGACAAACCAAAGCCTATTTTTTACACTGTCAGAGCACTCATCTCTTTATATCTCATTATAATTAGGAAAATCTCATTGTAATTTATAATATAAAACTACCATAGCCTGTTCTACAAATAAGAATAAAATTAAACTTTGCTTAAATTTGTTACAATCATAAGATATTTAGCATTATTTTATTCTTGTCACACACCGTAAATAAAGTGTAGTTTAAAACTATTCCAGTGTAAAGGTGTGTACTAGGTAGTAGTTATGAACAGACACCCTTTCTTTCTCACAAGCAAATAAATCTACAATAACAGATTTGAATGATGATGACTAAACTTATTACCTTCAAATGGCTTTTTAAAACACCAACACATTTGTTAAACAAGTCAATTAAAGTCCTCTCTTAAGGTAACATGTTACCCTTAATGCTCAGTACTGCAACTTACTCAATGCAATATTTCAGCAACCTTTATTGCCTCCCACAGTACAATCTAAGCCACTGCAGTATTGTATCCTGCAGCCTCGACCACAACACACCTTCTCATAAGTATCTTTCTTAGATAATTCAATTTTATTATTAACATTATCATTTTTTTCTGCCGCAGCGCAGGCATCAAGCTCATACAGACTGAGATTGAGGAGGGTGTTCAATGCACCTACTCCAAGGCTCTCATAAACCCACTTGAAGCAAGTATTAACACGTTGAGTAGTGTAAAAGAAAAGAAAGAAAAACTGTGACTTCAACGAGAGACCATTGTTTTTTCATGGTTTTCTGCCTCATTGATTTAGCTTTGGTAAAGGCACCACATCAATCACCAAACATGCACATCAACAATCTGATTACCTGATTTCTGGAGTTATCAGATAATTTGAGCAGGCATGTACGCAGCATAATCTGATACCCGTTATCAGAGAAGGACTGTTGTCATATTATTAGAAATAAGATCAACATGGCTAAAAATGCTCCTTACAATCTGACCTGGATATCTGATTTAATTATTTTTTTTCAAATGCACAGACATGCTATACTTTGCCACAACATTAGTAATTATGCTATTGGCACCACTCTGCACAATCAGAAAATGCATATTTGCGATTTTTGTACACATGCTCATTGGGGGCACAGGCAGCATATGGATACTATAATTTGCTCCTATTACTCTGAGAAATCATCTATTGCACCCAAAGCTTTAGTTTGATTTCAGTTATTGACTGCAGAGTCTGTAAAAACCTAATATTCGTAGTCTTTCAGCAGCACATGTCATATCTTAAAAACAGGATTGGGACAACTGGTAAACTGACCCAGATGCAAAATAATGCAGACGTGTAAGCAGTTTTGTGTTTTTGCAGGTTTTGAGTGATTTCTTGTGGCTCCAAATATATCCTTGGCTTCTCCAACAGCTCCAAAATGGCAATGCTTAATAAGCGATACATTATGATTATTTCCTTTTTCATTACAAGATTATTACCACAAGGTTAAAGAATGTGTTCTCTGCATCACCTTGCTTTGATTTCACCTTCCTGCAGCAATAACCGCAGCCACGTCTGCATAATTACACAGTACGACTGTTTCAACCTGCTTTTGAAATGTGTAAAATGTAAGTATGATTTTTATGAGCCAGATTGCTATCAGATTTGATAGATCCCTTTGGTGCTGAATTAATACCTTTACCTTTTCTCCTCCCCACAATTGCAAAATAGTACATGGAACACGCCATCCTGCATATTCAATGCAACATATCTACAAAGTGGATGCAGTTGCTATTTTGCACCTTTAAAAGATGCAACTCTCAGTGTGCGCTGTAAATATGTTTGTACATTTTTTTTTTTTTTTTGTGTGTGTACTTTGCCTTTGCACATGTTTACAGATAATCCAGCCCTGACATTATCTGTATCTGTACCTGGGTAAATGATGTTGAAAACATTCTTTAAAAAAGGTACAATAGGAACCATCTCTTTGGCAACTGGGGTCAAGCTTGAGCAAATTATTCACTCTGAATATAAAAGTGATATCTTTCAACTTAATCTTTACAAGGGAGCAAATAAGTCTGTTTTGAAAATGTGTCACACTCATAAAGATTAGCAAATCAAGAGTGTGTTAACTGGGAATTTGGGTGATTAAAAATCCTTTTCTGCTGTAGTCACCTCGCCTGATCCCGAACACCTCTCCATAATCTTCTGTTGAAAAGTAAATCTGCAGACTTTCAATAGCACAAGCGTGTTTTCTTTTCTGACAGCCGTTTTGGATGAAACACGCTCTTAACCTTAATAATTTTCCAGACAAAGCCTGGGATTGCGTCTGAGGAAATGTTCCTCCTGCAAATCTATCACCAATGATCTTTTCAGATGTGAGTGATACCTTGAGAGAGAGAGGAATACAGCTGTACTGATGGGGATAAAACCTAAACAAACTTAGCTGACAAGACGGAGAGCTGTGCAAACAGTAGATTAGACGGGAGATGAAAGAAAGAGGAAGTTGGTTTAATCAGTTGTTGCCAGCAGTCTGACTTTTTGGTTACTGTATCAAAGAGGACTAAAAACCAAATTTTGAAGACTTTAGAAGCTTAAATATATGAAGGTGAAGTTCAAAAGTCCAATCTTATTTTCACTTTGTTGCTAAATCTTTGTAGGAGAAAATGAAAAGTTCAAAAAAAGGAAAGAAAAATGAACAACCAAAAGTAGAACTGAAATCATTTGCCTTGTATAATCGACACGAAAAAAAAAACATGTTTCTCAAAATCTTCTGCAGTGACTCATATTAAACAGCACCAAATGCATTGTCTGAGCCATCAAAGCCATTATCAAACACATCAGTGTTTGCTATGATGTAGGCCGATGATAAAAGTTTGATTAATATTGTAGAAATGTCCTGTTCTGTTTTGCACGGTGGTAGACAGTGTGTCTAGTGCAAAAACAGGAATACTAACGGAAAAAGCTGCAAGAACAGATGAGTTCTGCATAAATAAAACAAGTGCATGTTAGGGTTTTGGGTTAGTTTTTTGGTTTCCTGTTTTATTTTGTAGTCTTCCTGTTTTGCCCCGTGTTTCTGTTTTTGCTTTATGTCTTGTTAATTAGTTTCAACTGGGGTTGATTGGTTATTGTGTTCACCTGTGTATTTTAGTTGAGTGTATAAATCTGTTTGTTTCTGTTCTGTTTGCTGGATCGTTAGTTATTTCCTTGGTTATCATGAATGTCAGTGCTGGTTTCCGTTAATAAATCCTGCTAATCCACATCCTGGCTGCCTCCTGCTTGTCCTCCTTGCCTGCTTTTGGGTCCACCACCTCCCCGCATCGCAACAGTGCAAGAACAAAACACTGCATATTCACTCACATCAGAAGTGCTTCGGACCTCAAGGGACAGCAGTTAGTCTTGAACTGAGAGAGAGTCCATAGTGAGAAGAACAGAGGAACTGGTTGGGAGTTTTAGCAAAGGGAGAAAAGCCATTTCTAATGTTCAGAATTTTTTATTTATATATTTTTTTATATTTGACCTTAATCTTGTATAATACTAATTTCACTTCACTGTCTGATTTGGACCACTTACTCTCAGTCATAGCAATATTCTCAACAAAATCATTAAAATTGGTAGTAAAATCATGAGTAATCAGCGCTTAAAGCCCTTTATTATACCAGAGTCCATTTGAAAAGGTGCCCAGATCTCCACAGACACCTCACATCCAAAGAACTGTCACCTGTTACCATCAGGACGCAGGTACGGGCCCGGTACAGGGTCTCCTCCGGCTTTATCTCAACCTCCAGCCGCTTGTTAATAGCTGATCTGGTACACTGTGGCTCGGACTGGATAACACTGGTTTTAATTGAATTTATTTAATATTTGGATCTGATGAACTGAATAAATGGAAGTGTTGTTTTTTATGTTTTTATTGTGTCTGCATCAATGTCTCCTCTCAAAATTGAATTTGATTAGTGTACTATGCGCAACATATGCGCAAACTCATCCTGCCAGTTCGTGTCAATGCGGACACTGAAGGGTACGCATTCGTAAACTCGTCGTGAACTATGCCTGAACTAGACGTGAACAGTGCGGGAGCCTCCCGGTTCGTGACCCAATATCGTGGCCAAAAATCGTGCAAGTGTCAACCTACTCTTAAAGGTGCCAAATAGGAACAAACTTCTTTAAATACAAGCATTTATTTTTTCCCAGACAGGTTGTCATTTTATTAATGCTGACATTCTATCTTTATATTTAATTGTTACATGTCCTGCACCACCACAATTACCGTCATTTTAGGTAACTGAAGCACCTGAGGCATGTAATCTCAGTCTTAAATAGCCACATTAGAATATTTTGAAATAATTTAGAAATAATAACAGTTCTATAACACGGGGATGTATCAGCAAAGTGTCACTTGAATTTAATAGTGAAACAATATAAATAAGAAAAGTTTGCAGTGTTCCACACTTGTATATAATGCGTGCATGACTGATGTGTGTGTGTGTGTGTGCTCTTTGCATAAGTTAGAAGCCTGAAAGGACACACATAGTAGGATCTCCTAATAACTCCTCCTCTGTAGTGAGACAACAAAGCGCAATTTGTGTTGTTTGGTTAGTTTCGCTGTAACCCCCACATCCACTACTCCATCACACAGCAGCCTAACACAAATGAACTAACACTGTCTGCTGGACTTGGTTGCTAAACAACCAAGGTAGGCATCTTTGGAGATGAGCAACACTGCCCAGTGTAGTTAGGACCCCTGGCTGCGCCATGGGCTGGCCACATCCTGCCTGCAGAGAAGTGTGACAGAGAGACCTGACAGCTCTGCTGCCTTGCCCAAGGACATGCTGTCACCGTGGCATAAAAGAAGGGGACTGAGTGGCCCCCTGACCATCACAAACACCACAGCCCCTGCTGAATGATTAGAAAGAAGTTTTCAACAAAGAGGGTCTAACAAAAGGTCCATGTTAAATTAGGCATTTAATTCAGCACTCGGTCACAAGGGCAAAGTAATCAGAGGGGAGTTGGAAAAACATATTTGGAAGACAAGAACAGAACCAATGCCAGATAAACCGACAGATGTTACTTTACAAGATAAAACTTAAATATGACATGTTGAATAAAAGGGATTATGAATAGGATGCATCTATGAGCATCAGTAAACAATCACAGAATCTGATCTGAACTTTAAATAAAAAACACGCATATAAGGGGGAGGCTAATTGCATTTGTCACGCATCTTGGACTAAAAATTCCTCCCAGGCAACAACAGAGTGAGGTGGAATTTCTGTTACAACTGCTGGCCAATGGGTCTGTGCAGATTTTACAATAAAGACAAACAACAGAGAAGAGTGTGCAAGAGGATAACGTCATCAATAGTTTAAAAGTCTCAGCTTTTCCTTAGCATTGAAAAAAAGTAAGTCAGAGGGCGACAAGCTGTTCTCTGTAGCTGCTTTTGGAGAATTTTCCTGTTTTGTAACCTGTTGAAACTTGTAATCACAAAAAGGTTTTGACATTACTCAGTGATCCAGGATGCTGTACTGCTTTATGTTTCGCTGTCAGGTCAACGTCTGTCCAATAAAAACACATGATATATGACTAAAGTTTAAATGAAGTAATCTGCCATAGACCCATTTCCTTTTTCACAGTTTTAAAGTGCTCGTTTTTTTAAAACCAAATTTGCAGTTGTTGCTTTATGATTTAATTACAAGTGCAAAGCTCTGAGGTATTATGGAGGCTAAAAGTGAGCTGAAATCGCAGTGTTTCCAGAGCAAAGGATAATTACAATGGAAGGAAAACCTCACCGCAGTCAAAGGATTTTTCTCTGATTTATTCAAGAGTGAAAGGATTGCTTGTTATCCTTAAATAAATTGTAATTGCAGTAAGATGTTTAACACAGCAGCCCCCCTACCCCACCACCTCCTTCTTTTCCCCAGTTGAGCCCTGGTGAGTTGGGAATTTTGATGAGATTACTGGAAAAAAATGGATATTGAAGGGATTATTAAGAAGCCACATGAGTGCCTCACACAAAATACTTAATTTATTTCAAAAGAATTGTATGTCTATACTGCAGCACTGCAGCTTGCTGACATGACATTTTGTGGATTCGCTCAAACAAGCTTTGCTGATTTACTAGAAATGCACAGCTAAGTTTGACTCTTAAAACTTGTGCAAAGCTTTAATAAAAAAGGAGGCATGAAGACAAAACATAATAAAGAGTATGGAATGCATGTTACTGATATCCGTTGGCAAGACAGCCTCCTGCCATCATGTTTTACTTGTCAAGTCACGTTGTGGTATTTATACATTTTATATTCTCGCTTTGTTTTGGATTTTGTCTTCTTTAATCTCCTAACCTCCATCCATGCATGTGGTGCTTTAATACACAAATACATGAAGCATCTTTGTGACATTTAAATGAACTGGTAGCTGCAGATATTGCTTTTGTTTTTCTATATGCACAGAAGCAAATGATTAAGTTCTGATATTGATGAGGAATGATGGAATCTCAATCTACGTGTTCCACTAGCAGATATATGACCCTGTTTTCAATCCTTTTTTCAGGCAAATGAGTCATTGTTAAGAAGCCTCAAATTTAGTACTGTTAAAAATTAGACAAAAATGTATTTTAAATAGAGTTGCAAAATATGTTGCAGACTGCTACTTAACACAGCACTCTGAAAACATGGAACCATGTACTATAATGGCATTGGTTTGCGATCAGACCTGTTTCAGAGCCTCATAGTGTGGATTTTTGTCTTAGTTTCGGGCAACTAAGAAAGTGAAAGCGCTTAGCAAAGACTAAAGTCATGCCATTGTCATGTTTTCACTGATTGATTTGATATCTCTACCAGCTAGTGCTAACAAGAAAAGGATTAAGGCATTAAGCCCCATTTCTGACTTAATGCGGGATGGGACGGTACAAATTTGTTTGCGATTTCACAGGGAAAAACTGGGAAAGGTTCCGGAATATTTAGTTGAAGTATTCAAACATTTTTAGGACTCTTCTATTGGAGCCCAAATCTATATTAATTACACTGTAAAGGGTGGAGTTAATTTGCAATTAATTCATCTGACAAAAGAATTAATCAAATCTTCACTTTCTTTGCAAGAACAAAGAATAATATACCCTGTTTTTTTTTTATTTTGTTTTAAGCTACAGAACAGAAAGAATAGAACGAATGTCTGCTATTCTTGTTCTTTGTGTCTGTGCTGTATTCTTCGTTATAACACAGTAAACACAGTGCCAAGCTAATTCACAGCCAGTGCATCTACATCACATACTCTGCGTAGCAGGTAAGGGTAAGCTGGGGAAATAGAGCCGGGTTTAATCGTACCAAACATCCTGTCCTGAGCTGGACCCCTTGGTGGAAACAGAGCATTAGTTTCTAGTTGGAAGGCAGCAAAGAAGCTGAAGCAGCTTATAAGGATAAAGATCAGCCCCTTTCTATGTTTTCACCGATTCATTTGTTATCTTTGTCAGTTAGGGCTAACAGGAAAGAACTTATAAGCACATTTGTTGCCATAGTGCTCTTTATCTCTCCATCCCATTTCTGCTGGATGTTTATGTCTCATGTAGAAAAGAGTTTTATACTTTTACAGAAGTTCTCACAGCAGCTCTCAGTCATTTGTCAAAGCGCTTTTATAGCTTTGAATGAGTTTTTAGCAGCATAGACAAAAACTGAGGATTTGCTGCCATCAGATAATATAAAAAGTTATTGTTTGTCACAGAACCCTCAATTTCATTCACTGATAAATGTTCCCAGTCATTCAAACCTATAAAAAACAGAACAATCAAAGGTCAAATGCCACATTGATGAAATAAAAAATGAACAATTTGAACTTGTGTTGAACACTCCCTTCAGTCCTTTGGTCATACAATGTATTTGATTGACACTAAATAAAAATACATTTTGAGTAATTTAAAACCCCCACCTATATAATCAAATCCATGCAAATAATGAGTCTTGTTTACATTTAAAGAAGCTTTATCTTGGTTCAACCAGAGTTTGACATTCCTACACAAACTGAAGTCTGCTGCTTGGCTCTCAGGCTCTGATGGAGGGAAAATGGCAAAAATTGAGCTGGAAGGAACAGATAGTGGGAGTGACGAGAAAGAGGCCAAAGCAAAACTCCTGCTAATTCTCATTTTTCCAGTTTCTTCTATGCTGGATAGAATAACCATTTACTTTTACAAGAATGTGAAGAAAGAAAACTGTCTGCAAGATTCAGAATCAGATTTTTTCCAGTGTATAGAACTAACCTGCAGCTGCAGTAAAGTTAGACAACAAAGCAAAGCTTCATTTCACCAATATATCTCATGGGTATTTAAATATTTTTTTCCATTTAATTTGCAAAATACATAAATGATTTCCACTCTGCAGCTTATCTTTCTTAAAATGAATGTGTAAGATAAATGTACCTTTTGGTGAAAGTAAACAGGTTATAAGGTGCAAATAAAAATTAACAAAATTAAATGAAACAGCTAAGTTATTTTTTAAGTTATTTTTACATTTGTCAACTCCTTGGTGGATTTAAGTGTGTTTTACCAAAAAATTTTAGCTAACCCTCTAAAACAGTTCAAGCATGGCATATAAACCTGGAAGTACTGATTCCTCTTGGACATACTAAACACTTTGAACTCTGATTCCACTTTACACAATTTGGACATTTTAGCTGAACTTCAGTTTCCAGGAGTTAATCAAGGGATAAAACATGATCACATGCCAAAAGGGACACGTGTGTGTGTGCTCGTCTTTTTATGCGACTGCATGTTCAGACTTGAACTGTGTTAATATGAATTTTATATCGCACTGAATTATTTTGTTGAAGTGAAGCCAGTGGGTTAAGATGCTGTGCAATCCTGATGACACAGTAATCCAGCATGGAGAAAGCAGTCATTTAGACCTCTATCATTTCTGTCACAGAGTTTTCCAGTTAATTTCTGACTCTTCATAACCACAACACCCAGTTTAGTGAGGGAACCTTGAACCTAAATAGGACCTTTGTTGATGAAGTTGGACTAATCTCAGTGGAGATGGCCCTTGAGACCGAAGGACTGAAACCTGTCAAAGGTCTTGAAGCCGCTACTTATGATCATCAGCAGCTCTGATGGCTCAGCGGTTTCTCTCAACAGCAGCTGCTCTATCCTGCAGGGTCACAACCTGCGCTGGACAGGAAAGAGCCTCCAGGCCCTTAATCACTTAGCTGTTGAAACTCGCTGCATACTGACAGCGATCTCTGTCTTCCTCTGTTTCCTCTTCATCTTGTTTCATGCACATTTAAATATAAGTGTGTTATATTTTTTTATTTAAAATGACTGCAAACCAAGTGTAGTCCATACCTCTCAGCCTTTGTAGGGAAAACTAAATGTGTCTGACCTTCTATAAGGAGAAAATTAAATCAGACTTTATGGTTGAACTGTGCAGCCCTTCTGATAAAATGCATGTGGAAATAGTAGATAATAATGGAAGAACTGAAAATGAAGTGCAAACCACAAGTGGCTCTGTAGAAAGCCATAACCTGTGCCTGGTATTACCCCCTACACAAAGGAGAACTTTGAAAGAATGATGTGCCAGTTTTCTTCTTTCTTTTTTCTAGTGCTCCTCAAATGAAACAAGGACTATACATGACACATGGCTCAGATCTCTCAAAGTTCTGCAGAGCCAAAATAGAATTTCATATAATTACTTTTCAGATGAAGTCAGTAAATAAGAACTTACTTTTCAAACTGAAACTTTTAACATTCTTTTATTCTGCTGAGCTGTTCTGAAATGCAGAAACTTTTTTAGATCAGAAGGTTTTGGATTAAGTTCAGGTATATGAAGGTTCTGACTATTGCAAATGCTGGATTCATTTCACTTCACTTGGACCGAGATGACAGTGTAATCATCTCTTCTTCCTGTGATTGTGTGAAGCTCCTAATGGTCTTGCTATTTTCCCTGATGCAGAAATGCAAAAGCCCTGTTACTCATTATCTGGCAGCTGTTCTGCAGCGGTAACCCCACATCTCACTGACCTGTCAAAGTTGGCTGCTTCTGTACTTGAGCTCTTCATTGCCAGGTTGATGTGCTTCACTGACACCTTTAACATCTTTTATAAAGTTACAAAAGACATGTTTCCTTTAAATGTAAGATCTAACGACTTTTGGTTTTCATCTTTCTAGATATGAAGACTTTTGCTCTTTTTGAAAACTTTAAAATGGAAAATGTATTCATCCTGTTCGTTTCTCCTGTGATCTCCATGTGATGCATAAATGTGTATATGCCAACTAAAATGTGCAACATTTTCCATTATTAGTTATCATTAAAATATTTACAGGCCAAATATATGAATTCAGTCATTTTGTTTATTTTACTTGTTCTACATTAAAAAACTACATTTCTTTTTATTGATAACGCAAAGTTATGTCCTTCTTTTGAAATGTATAGAACAGATAAATGCAGCAGACAGTGATACTCTATATGCTTCCAGTAAAGCATTCTTCTCCTTGGCCCACCTCTTTGCATATACCATAGAGTGCACAGACAGTGCACAACAGTGTGCACAGGTAGGTAGCCTAAGAACTGGTTATTTTCATGGCTGGATGACCACTTGATCTCCAAAAGAAAAATAACAACGGTTAGAAATAGGTTTGGACCTTAGATTACACATCTCCCAACATCACATGCTGTAGGCACAAGAAGGTGCAACATCATAAACGCACTGCATCATGCTCTGAGAAAATGTTAAAAATGAGTTGAAGGACGTTAAAACATTTTTATATTGTTTTATTTATAATTGGTTATTTTTAGGCTAAAATCAGATATGTGGTGGACATCATGTGATTTTATAGTACAAGGTCATATTTTTGATCGGATTTCGAAACTTTTGTTGCACATGCTGAGTTTGCGATTTACTGTTTTTCCTCCTCTTTATATTCATTATTAAATACAGAGCAAACACACACACACACAAATTAAACACTATAATAATAAATGTCTTGAATCCACTGCTCCTTTTCATTCGTCTGTCCCTTGTTAGAGCAGAGGGCCCTTAGGCTAGCTCTTATTTTAACAAAAGCAGCTTGTTCCGTGAGAGGCACAATTAAAGAGTGCAAGGCAGGAAGATTACACACCGTCTTCATAGGCACCTCTAAATGACTCAAGAGCAGACTATTCACCAGCTGGCAAAATTATCTATCATTGTCACGAAGCATTCCCTGTAGTTCACTCACCTCTTCCCGCGAGGTTAGGTTGGGGGGTGCAAAAGTCGAGAGAAGATTTAGAATAGTTTCTGACGTTTCAGTCAGCTGAAAAAGAAGAAAACAGTTAGTCTGGCTGCTGTCAGAATAGATAAAGTCACAACAGTCGTCAAACGTCAGGACCATCGAGCACACTAGATTAGAGTTAAGGAATTGGATAATAACTTTAACACATGACATTTACCATTTTGCATCACGTATGAAACTTCAAAGAAGGAAATGTGGTATTTATTGATGGACCCATAATTCAATTCTCCTCTAAAGCAGGTCAGATTTCATTGGACAGGGCAGAGAGAATAGAAACCAGATGATATGAGGTCTGGGCCCCAGCACTAGCAGAGCTTTCACTTTAGGCCTACAGATTGTTGGGTTGAATCCTGATAGGGGGAGAAACTCCTCCAGTCCCGGGTCATGGGGTGAAGAGAAAAACAAACCCCTCCCCCATCAGTTGTTTCCAACGTTTTGTCTGACTTTCGTGTTCATTTCAGTCAGCTTAGTCAGGTATTGATGAGGATAAAATGTTGACTTCACTATTTTATCTACCCACGCACATCATCCATTACATTTAGTTTACTATTTAGTGTTGTATAAAGTCTGTCCCAAACCTGAATTAAAACTTGACTTGGAGTGTTTCCCACAATTTATAAAGATGACTCTATAGCAGAAGAAAATATGATGGTTTATCTGGAACTCGTGTACTAACCTATGAGTGATCATTCCTGCTCTCATATCACAGGTGTGATTATGACAAACCACAGGGAAAAAAGAAGGAAGCAAGCAAATGTTATTCACATATCTCTTGTCATCGATAAAAAAATAAAATAAGAAAAAACACTCATGCATTCTTGAAAACCAAATGGTACAGATATTTATTGCATTTTATTGCCAAAAGGTTCAAACTATTACTCATGTCTTTGCCTAAGAAACAAGAAATACGTGAAGATTTCTTGAAACATGACCAAACTAATTTATCCACAGGGTTGGAGCCTTTTTATTTATTTGTAAATGATTCATTGCAGCAAGGTCTGTGTTGAGTGGCAAATACAAACCTCAAAAACAAACAAAACAGAAACAACTTCCCCTGAAATTGACAGAACTTTTGCATGGTACTGCAAAGTGTGACTCTGCAACAAAGGCTTTTTACTTGTCCCCAAATGGTTATGAACGATTTTTGTGAGTTACACTGAACTTATTCTTAAACGTTCAGACTAGAAGTTACATCGTGCATGGGCACAACCACTCAACAACATAAAACATTTTTTTTATACCAGCTCTTTTATTCCATTATCAGAGCCCAGATTTTCTCATTTCCAAAGAGTGACATATACTTTGCTCCACCAGCCAAGTTAATACATATTTCACCAAAAAAAAGAAAAACATACGCCCACTAAGACACGAGAGAGGAGAGCAGCTGGCTTGTGAGCCTTCCTTCCATCTCACTCTGCAAATGCTGAAGGGATTTCCACAAAGCAAACACTGGTTAGCCTCGCTATTTAGTGTGGAGAGCCACCGCAGCCAATAACTCCACTCCCAAAAAATAGCTCAGCCGCCTCTAATATCTTACCCATGCATGTGTATGTGTGAGTGTGTATGCCATATGATTTTACACTGGCCCAGATAGCTGAAGCAGTGAATAATTATTTGGCAAAGATCCAGGCTGGATGTGGTTTGACTGTAGATTTTCTCCCAAAGGAGGGGGGGATGGTGGTTTGACTATCAATTACAGTGGCTGGAGCCCTGCAATCTGAGCTCCTCCATGATTCAACCACGCTATGCTGCAATGCATGACTGGTATTCATGTTCCCTTGGGGGAAAAAAAGGAGGAAAAAAAGTATTTAAATCTGTTGCCTAAAGGAGATGGCATCGTTGATGGCATCTATCGGCAGCTGTAAAGTTGTGAGATTACAGTATATCAGTATTGAAACACTCCACATCAACGTATGCATGGTGTAGGTTACTTTTGGTCCGCAATTGTTTAAATGCAGCTGTAATGGACTTTGTCTTTTGTGTACACTAGATGATATGATGTTGATATGATGTCTTTTGAACATTTTCCAATGCTTTTTAATTCAATTTGAAACATTACAACAGCTTATAAACATCTCCATTAAATATGAAGCAGAAAAAACTTTCCTTAAAGAGTTTTTATTTGCCACATTATGATCCACAAATATTCAGTCACAGTATTATTTGTTGAATTAAGAGACTTTCCAGGAATAATGGCCTTCGTAGGCCGACTGTAGTACTGACAGAAGACGTTTTGTTTATTAATGGACATGTTCAAAGCAAAATCACTGTTTTGTGTTTGTTTATATGTAAAAACTAGTAATTTGTATGTATTTGTCTACTATTTCAATAATGCTTATTTCCTTAACGTTTTAATTCCATGTAGTTTTGTTTGTGCATGCAGCCACATTTACATAGCTCGTTAGAGAACAAGGAGTGAGTAACCCCCAAAGAAATGCCATTAGCTGCTCTGTGAAACAGTCATTCATGACACATTCTTTGATTGCTCATTGGACAAACTGATATACAACGCATAAAAGAAGGTCTTACATGCACACAACACGCACACAGACAGAGCTTCCCATCAATGTGGAGGCCTCTCATTGTGCAGCTCACCCATCTGTCTCTCAGCAGTAGGTCCTTGTTACCTGTTGTACTCTTTCTTCCCCTGTTCATTCACCAATCTGTTCTCAGTGCCAGCAGTCCTTTTCACCATCTCCCTCCCTGAGTAGTTCTCAACCTAAATTCCTCTTAGAAAGGGATAAAACTAATAAATAAGACCTGTCTTTGCGACTTGTTAAAGGTTTCAATAAAACTTCAGATCTCTCTAGTTCATTCTGATGGTATGAGCCTAATGAAATAAAATAAAGGAAAGTGGAAAAACTTAAAGATGTGTTGTATTTCAAGTATTTAGCAAAGGTAGAGGTGAATATTGAGAGCAAAGGGGTACAGATGCTTCTCCTTAGAGAGTGGGAGGGGGGTTTGCCAGTGGCTCCGGTTCAGATGAGATGCTAAGTTTATATTGAACTAGTCTGGAATAGTCTTAGAAGTCAGTTGGATGTCCAGACCTGTAGCATATGGAGCTAGTTTGCACTGAGCCTTGGGCCCTCTATGTCTCTGTATGTGACCAGCAACAACCAGCCGCCTCAGTGAGACATTTTCTAATCGCTGCAGGCAGCAAAAGGCTTCAAAGATTACAGTCAAAGTTTATGTTTTTGGACATGGGAACAAAAAGCTGCCATTTAATAATGATGAAAGGATTCTGGATAAAGGTTAAAATTCAGGTTTTCATGCTGCTTTCTGTATCATGTGACAAGGCTGCATGTTTATCTACTTAAACCTTAAAGTTTAGATAATCACTTGGTCAAATTAAGTCCATATTAAAATGCCAAATCATTCTTAAAAACAACAATTCACTCAGTTAAAGTCTGATTTTAGACTTGTGAATACCTACGAAGGCATAGCTAAATGTTTTGGATGTTTAATCATGTGTTTTGCTTCGACTTAAAGCTGTTCTGAGTCATATTCCCTTTTAGCAAAAATACATGTAGCTGTTTGTGTATGGCATTCTTACTAATGATCCTTAGTTAAGTTTGCACCTAATGTGGCCATTATCATTGAATAACAGGAAGTTAATTTCTCATTTCTAAACTACCCAACCTTTTCTGACCACTGACCTCTCAGAATAAGGGGTCACGGCCAATTATAAGCTAGCTGCTAACACGTCTTTAGTGACTCCAGATGTTGTTGGTTTCCATTAAAATTACACCAGCGTAGGCGAACAAAACAAAATGAGCAAAACTCTCAGCCTGAACATAAATATGTTTTGTCCTCTTTCAAAGTACTTATTTACATAGTGAAACATGCTAACTTGTTTTTGCATTGGTTTTATTAAATCTAATTCTCCTCATTTCAATACACAAGTACACTACAATGTAATAATTTAGTTAACGAAATGTTTTTGCTTGTTTCATGCCATTCTTAACACAAAACTAGGGTGCAATATTTACATTTGAAATCCTTTTATATAAAATCGTTTTATGAAATATAAGGAGGCTGGTGCATAAGGTTCTATTTACTGTTTTTGAACAAAGGTCACTAGATTTTGTTGTCCGTATCTTCATAACCTTGATGGTTTGATGTTTCACAAACACACTTTTAGCTTAACAGAATAATAAATTAGGAGCATAGCCTTAATTCCTCCTATAAAAACCAAAACATTGAATATTTAAGACAACACTGCAGACAGCTTCATACTACTGATGTTTTGCATTTGATTCAGAGTGGTTTGTTTGTTTCATGATTATGCATGTTGTAATAACTCCTGCTGGGGAGTCACTAATCTGTGACTAATGCTCTAAATTCACCTCAACATAAACATTATAGTTATACAGTTAATAAACTTTGTCATTGCATAATCTGCAACTCTTATGTGATTTAATGAAAAGAAAAGTTGATGAAAATCTCTTAATGTTCTATACTGGAGAACGGCTTCTAGGTTTTGGGGTTTTAAAGGGTAGTTCATGAAGAATTTATGTGCTTTTTTTTGTTTGTTTACTGTGGTTTGCCAGCCATAAAAATAAAGTCAGCTGAAGGAATCTCTCATACTCACATTCCCTCTCTCCCTGTGCTCTCTCATTCTCTCTCTCACACACTCTCTTGGCTGGCTCTCAAACCCTCCCAGTCATTTGAATCGTCACACCCACCCTTGGCTTGGGGTTGAAATTAATTGCTGACTAAAAAAGCTCCTAGCAACTCCTTTGCTGTGAAGCAAAAACACATCAACAGGTTGTCACTTGTGATATGAGGCAGTTTACCGTCTCTGAATTATAAGAGCTGACACTAGTAAATGATATACTAACAAAGGAATTTACATGATGTCACAGAGGGTGCAGAGATGGAGAGAACATATTGTACAATGCATGTAAAGGTTAAAAAAGTAGATGCAACAAAGTAGACCCAACAAGGAATCAGTTATATAGCTGAGTTATCAGTTCAACCAATAGCTACAGAGTTGAGCAAAATGCATATGGACTTAAATCATCATGTGTGCAGAAAAACCTTGTAAAGCAACCTGTGTGTAGCCCACTGTTTCCTGGGCAAACCCAGAACACTATGCATTGGATGGGGGGGGGGGGGGGTTGTGTTCAGATAACTGAAGATATGAGTGTGATTAAACAGCCACAAAAGTTGACACTTTGCAGTGGTGGTTGCATAAAAACTCACTGTATAAAAACATTTTACTTTAAAACTATTGTGTTTCATTTTCACTGATTGTTTTGTCACCTTTAGGCACCAAAACTAATTAGTTGGGGTTTGAAAAATATCTTATTTTTCTTACAATAAATCAATACAACAATTTCTGACCTTCAATTTCTTCAATCAGCTCATGATTTGTTTCGATGGCACATTGACATTTAGTTTTTGTAGAGCCATCGTAGTTCTGCAGCATCCCTCGCGCACTTTTTCATTTTTTTTCCAACCCAGGGTGTCACATTCAGGCAGAACAGAAATTACTATGTTTTCTAATCTAGGTGCAGAAATAGGTGGGGAGCAGAAACTGTTGGTGGGACGACAGTATTCAGAAAAGTAAATAAGCAAAAGTGGCCTTTTTGAGTTACCATAGGTCGATACACAACAATATGGTGGTCTGTAGGTGGAATGTTTTCATTATTTGCATCTCCTGGGGATCAAGGTAAACAGGTGTGGTCTTCAGCAACTGGTTCTTCAGCTGGTGTGAAACCAGGGCATCACACAAGAACTGCATTTGCTTCATGTCATCATTTCGCATGTCAGCGACATGGATACAGCACGGGTTGTTTTCAGTTCACACCATTAAGCAAAGAAACACACAAAGACATATATAGAGGCAGTGAGAATGATAATAAATGAAAGTAACAGAAGTAGAGATAAGTCAAGAATCAACATCAGACTAACTGGAGTCACAACAACAGCTGTTATGTATCATAATAGGTTAACAAGCCACCTGTGATTAATTAGAGAATAATCCATCCATTCATTATCTGCACCACTTATTGCAATGAAGGATTGCTGCAGGTATAGCTGGACTCTCTCATGGACTCTATCATTGGGCAATAATTGGAGAATAATACTTATTAAATGCATTAAGTTTCAGTACAGTTGAAAAGGGGGACTTTTTCTGTACCCGGACAATTACATGTATTTAGGTGAATATCTCTGTATACAAAATAAGGTTTTTCAGACCATATTGAGAAAGTTTCCTCAGATAAAACTTAAGCTTCTTTTACGTAATGTATTTTTTGCTGTTGGTTTACAACCAATTCTTTTTTATTTAATAACAACAGACAACCTTTGTAAAAACGAATCAATCCACCATATCAATATTCACACCTGTTGTTCTTGACCTAAAGTATGTAAAACATGTCTACATGTCACTTGTAGTTTGCATATAATGATATTATGAAGACATTGTTTTTAAAAGAAACAAGACACACAGATCAATGGTTTTCTTGCACACAATCATTGAAGGGAGCCTGAATTGGACTAAGCAGTACAGAAAATGAATCACTAGATAAGAGTTGATCTGGGTTTGCTCCTACTTTACTTGGTCATGCAAGGAGCTGCAGTTTTTTCAGTTGTGCACATGGTAAATGTGCTCATGCCATGTTCCCATGTCCCAAATGATCAGCAAAAAATGCTAACTGTAGATTTAGTCAAATAAATAAAGTGTACTTGTAGATTGAAGTCCTAACAGTTTTAGATAGTATAACTTGTATCTGCTGTACCAAGATGAAATCTAAGGGAATTTTCAGAGACTGAATACCTTAAAATGGTAATTAATAGTAAAAATATCAAAAACAAATAGTTGATAAATGTGAAAGAAAGACTTCAGATGTAAAAAGTGTTACTTTTATGCCCAGTTCTGATGTAAAGGAGCAATGTGGTATTCTATAACATCCCCGGTAGCATTTTGATACACATACTGGGCAGGACGGGGAACGACTTAGACAACTGCTTTGAACAATAAAAGTTTGGTCAACTTGATACTTAAAGGAGAACTTCGCTTTTTTTTTAACCTGGGGTCTGTTGTCATCTTTCCTTCCATACATGTGAGTGATGTA
>JBAMHX010000013.1:5485958-5504173 GCA_037177515.1 Pseudomugil tenellus
CAGGCTCTTCAGCAACATACAAATCAGTCCAATCGATTTCACTAACATCTGCTAAAAAATGTTCAGGGATAAATTTCCTAAACATCCTTTTATGCATTATATTAACCCTTGATTTAGGAATTTTAGTTTTCCTGGTAATTGCTATAATGTTATGGTCACTAAACCCCACAGATCGCGAGACTGGTTTAGAACAATATTCAGGAATATTTGTGTAAATATGATCAATACAAGAGGAAGAGGTATGTCCAACACTGTTAGTTAAAACTCTGGTTGGTTGAGAGATCATTTGAGACAGATTACAAACAACAACAGTGATAGTTATATGATTGACCCTTAGAAAAGTATTGGCTTATTGTACATAATTTGGCCATGGTGAGTAGCAGGGATTATTCAGGTTTACTTCTACGACTTTTTAATAAGATTCATTTTGATGGTAGGTTAGTGTTCACACAAATGTGCTGATCAAAAAACATCCCACAAACATCAGATTAACAAGAAAAAAGGTAGGTGTTCAGAGAATGAAGTCTGTACAGATAAATATATCACAACACACTGCTACTTGGTTGTAACACAAATGAACATTTTAGCTCTTTAAAGCTCTGGGATGATCTTCTTAGTGTGACTTTTAGAGTTGTGCATGTGTGTGAATAGCAAAGTTGTAGTTTTTATTTTGTATATGTTAATGTATTAAGGTGCAATACAAATAAAATGTGTTTTGATTTGAGTAGAGTCAGCTGGCAGTGAGTTTCTGTTTTTCTCCAATTGAATGCAAATTTTTATTTCATGTTTTTTTTAGGGGGGGGGGGGGGGTTAAGCTCAATTGGAAGCAGCTGGTCTTAGAGGTTTACCTGTTTGACCCTTGTCTACCATGAACACTGCTTGTTTGACTTTTTTAACCAATGCCCTCAGTTCCTCAATGCCTGTATAATCCAATTTATTCTTGAAATATGCTAGAAAATACACACATATGTAAACATTTATGAGCTTCAACTTCAACTTTTTTAATTGCTTATTGTTAAGAGCGTAGTTGGAAAAACAAAATCACCTTGGCAATACATTTTGTGTTCATTGAATATGATGTGTAGGAAGTTCATGTTCAATCCCTTTGTTTATTTTTACTCTCTCTCTCTTTCTGTGTTGCTTTCTTTCTCAGTTTTAGACAAAAAAACACTCCTTCCCTGCCAAAACTTTACTCTGTTCACTTTCACTCCTGATCATGCTTTTCCAGCAGCACCCTCCCCCAAAGTGTCTACACATACTCTTCGTTTTCTTACCCCAGAAATGATCAACTCCCCATTATATGCTCCGCCTTCATCTGCTGCTCCCTCAGTGTCCTTAATGTGACATATGAGCAGCTTGAGAAAAAAACGTGCTCAGCTTTCTGTCTTTACTTCACCAGAAGGCAGCTTATCTGGATGTTAGTGTGGGAGTAAAAATAAGGGGAGGAAAAGCTTTAATGGGACCATAGAATAATTCCTGATTCGTACCATTACTTTTACATCCTCATAATGAAATCTGTTTAACTGTTGATGGTTTTCTTTTTGCTCCGTTGAATATTTTAGTTTGGCTTGTTGACTCACATCATGATGCCGGTGCTTTAGAAAGTTAGACACACATATCCATCTCCTCATTAGACTCAGAGTCACTAAGTTATATGTCACTGCTTGAGACTAGTGTTTCTGTTGTTTTGCAGCAACCCTGCAAACATCTCGCTGCAGTGCAAAACAACTAAAGGTGAAATCTCTCCCTCCTGCTCCTTAAAACATTGCAACCACTTCTGAAAACTTCCCTGCTCAGCTGTTAGCTGAGGCACAAGGAGAGCTTTAATGACCATGAATCACAAGTCAAGCTCCTATTTCCTTAAATAAACTGAACCATTGGCCTTATTTACAATTTACAAGAATTTTTATTCCTCTTTCATTCTGAATAAAAGTTCATTCCGCTTTAAACAGACGAAAAATAACAATGTAAAAATCTACTTCTGAGTGGAATTGTTAATTCGGAATGAACTTAATTAATAAACTGGCTGGTTTATTCTCATTTTAAAACCGAATTAAATCATTCCTGTCTAATGTAAACCCTTAATTCTTCTCGTGAGTAATTTCAGTCATTCTGCACATGCTTACCTTCTCCTGCAAAGACGTCTGCAAAGACGGTCATGCGCAGTCTTCTGCCTCCCGTCTTGTTGTTTTGGAAATGCAAAAAAATTGAAAAAAAGGTTCGCCTCCCTTCTTTGATATATTCAGTCCCGTTTATTTTTCTTCTCCTCCTTAGCTGCTCAATATAGTGAAGTTGTATACTCATGACAAGTTAGTACTTAAAAAACTTAATCAAAATTTAAGCTAAAACGATTTATATTAGATTGTTTTCATGTAGCTGCTAAGGCTAAAAACAGGAAGAGATTTGCTGTGTGATTAAGTCACTTCTGCCATCACATCGGATTTAAGAGAATGAGAATAAACGTGATATAAACCTTCTATTTGGAATTAAAATTCCCATGTGAACTCGAAGCCAAGAAGAATTTAATTCATAATCAGTTCATTCGGAAAAGCATCATGCAACCGTACTCATTGTATGCAGCCCTATTGGACACCAACTGAACTTATATGTTTTAATAAAATTTAATGCAATTTATTTACATGTTTGGTTCCTGTTCGACCAGTTCATTATACATCTATCACATTCTATAATGTTGTACTTAGATTCAGTTTAAACAATGTTTAACATAATAAAAGAAAAACAAGTGAATAAGCCTGCATCCTACTTCATGATGCTTTACTCACCAAAATATTCAAAACCCTTAAAAAAAAAAAAAAAAAAAAAAAAACACTCTGTTCTTCTGTTTATTTTGGATTTGCTCCTTTAAATCGAATATTTGCTTCCTGTTCCCTGTTACACTAAGCACTTTTTTACTGCCACTTCTTGGGACTTCAAGCAGAGACGTTGTCTACGTTGAACCTTTTCCAGCCGAGGAGTGAAGAGCAGCCTGCTGAAGGCTTTCGGGTGTGTTTGCTCTTGGGATTTCACTTGAAGATGTTTACAAATGCCTCTGCAGGAAGCACAATACATAGAAAAGAGAGCTAAACTACTGTTTTGAAGGTCACAACGAGCTCATGTGGATCATTTACTAATCTGCTAAATACATAAAGAATCATTATCACTCATAAATAAAGGAGGTAGGCTGATATGGAGTCATAGAACTGACTGAAAGATATGTTTACATTGGGGCAAGTCCAAATGTATGTCTGTTTATTTGGTCATGAAACACAATATAGAAAAAAAATCATGAATATCATTTAGAATCTAAGTATATTTATATGTTTGAAATAATAAAAACAAGCTCAAGCAGGAGCAGATTGCTTATTCACGCTCAGCATTTTTAACTCCCATCAAGTAACTCCCCCCATACAGAATAATAATAACACAGAGAAACGTGCCGGTTTTAAAACTACCCTTACTGAAAAACAAAAGATTAGTTTTCTTTGTGCTCTGAGTAAAAAAATGCAGCCTGCAGTGATAAAAACAACTGCATGCACAATGATGAAGGTATAAAAACACAGCGCACGAGGAATCCAGAGTTGTGATTAGCCTCCCCGCTCTGTCTTTTCATTAATTACTTCGAAAGCTCCCATTTGTGCTCTGATTTAACAAAACCCCTTCAGCTCACACACTGAACAACATATTTATGACCTACAGTCTGTAGCAGGGCTGCTCTGCATAAGCCCACAGTGCTGCCTGATCTCTGCTGTGAAAAGAAAAGGAGCATAAAAGAGGAAATGAATGTGTGAGGGATGAATACGTGGCCCTGGGGGTCAGCTTAATGGAGTGAGACCCCAGCCCCTATTGACTTCCACAACCAAACTATTAACTCCTCACAACTCCTAAGCTACAGGGTCATTATTCATTTCAGGGTGAAAACACATCCATCTCCTGTTTATATAATTTATATTGTTTAATCAGTTATTCTGGTTGATAAATAACTGTGGAGTCTTGGAGTTAATTGCAAATTTAACTCTGAGAGTGTAAAGATCTGTGTAAAACATGGTTGTAGCATCCCATTAGTGTCTGCATTTAAACTAGAAAACAATCACGAATTTAAAGCAACAATCTGAATTAACTGTAGATTCCCTCATAGTCTGCAGAGATTTTTCTGCTTCACAATATTTCTAGACTGGGATGTTTTAGTGCTACAAAATCTTACTTGTTAGTAATTTCCTTCAAAAAACTATTAGAGCAAAGTAAGTACGACGATGAGTAAAATATGTCCCTCGTACTTTATTTTTTCACAGCCAAATTTACAAAATGGTGAATTATTACAGCGCAAGCACAATTAAATAGGTTTTCAGTTGTTTTCTGATGCACATTTTGAAGTTCTACCTAAAAGAGAAGAGAACTTTTGATTAAGTCCTGTTCACACTTGTAACATGAAAGAATAAAGTATAAAGAAGCAAAAATGCTCCACAGTGAGAAGAGGGTTCATAAACGTTCATATTAACATACATGACTGCCAGTAAAATCTTTCGACACTTAACTTTTAAATTTGTTTAATAAAAACTTGAGCCAACTTCTCTCTTTGTTTTCTTGTATTGCAGAGATGTGTAGCAAAGCATGCTTGTTATGATGATGAGCACGAAACTCCAAAATGAGCTTCTTAAAATTCATGCCGCCTCTGAGATGTTAGAGCAGCACAGAATCCCACTGACACGGCTTTGTGTGAGTGTGTGAGTGTGTGTGATTCCGGGGGTGTTATCAATAACATGTAGGAGGGGTATGTTTCTTTAAGACAGTCCCATAAATGGTGGCCCGGTCACCACCTTCTTCACTCAGAAGGGGCTGGCTGCAGTTTGAGTTTTCCTTGGCGGGTCAAACCAACCATTGAAGTCTGAATGAGCTGCCATGGCAGATTACTCCGCACAGCTGTCCCCCCACCGTGGAAATTAAGTTATGCCCCATGTCAGCAAGTTTAGTATTTTTGCTCTCTCTGTCTCTGCCCCATCCCCCTTCCTTCTGCCTGTATCCTCCTCTTCCTTAAATTGTGGAGGCGCCACAAAGGTGCAGAGCTTGGAGAAGCTTTTGGAGGTGTGGGTCATCGTGCCAGGAAAGTTCACATTAGACAGCTTACTAGGACAGCAACCTACATACCTCCACAAAGAAACACACTTCCTGTTGCAAATGAGCACATTTGCACACACGTCACACTAACGCGTATATAAACACAAGCACGCGCACCGAGACAGTGCTCGATTCTTTGTTTCAGAGCCTCTTGGACTGCATCCTGGTGCACTCATGGCCCCTGCCTCATGTTTTGTTTACTTGTGGGTGAAGTTGTTTGTGCTGTGGTCACAGTGAAAGGCAAACACTCCAGCTCTTCCAGTGATGTGTGAACATGCTGGGAATGTCCCCAACAAGCCCGCAGTGCAGCTGGACTCGATATGCGACAACCTGTAAGAGGGTCAAGAGCAACTGCAGCTATGTAGAAAAAAGCACAATAGATACAGCCACAAATAAAAACCTATAAATGAGTAATTTGCTGTGATAAAATGCTAATAAATTCCTACTCAGTGTAAAGTTTTAATGTATTTACTTTTAAAATATTTTATATAGGGCTGCACAGTGGCGAGGTGGTTAGCACTGCAGCCTCACAGCGAGCAGGTTGCCGGTTCGAGCCCCGGCTCGGGCGGTGGCCTATCTGTGTGGAGTTTGCATGTTCTCCCCGTGTTAGCGTGGGTTCTCACCGGCTTCCTCCCACAGTCCAAAGACATGCAGCTTGGGGATAGGCTGATTGGGGACTCTAAATTGGCCATAGGTGTGAGTGTGTGTGTGCACGGTTGTTTGTCTATGTGTGTGGCCCTGTGATAGGCTGGCGACCTATCTAGGGTGTACCCTGCCTCTCGCCCTGTGTAGCTGGGATTGGCTCCAGCCCCCCCGCGACCCCGTTCGGGAATAAGCGGTAAAAAATGGATGGATATTTTATATAAAAATATATCAAACCAAGCAGAAATAAATCCATGATCTTTTTTATTGGGCAGCTCTGTTCTTTAAAAAAAATGTTGAATTGTTTTGCAAAATAACCAAAAATGCTGCAAACGGAACTACACAGCATTATTTCTAAAAGCTGCAGCTTCGTGTGGACCAGAAGTCCAGACTTGCAAGTTCACATGTGCAAACGCAAATCTCAGTCTTTCCCCATTTATCTCTTTCTTTCTTTTTTTTAGGCAATAGTTTATCATAATCTCCATGTTTATCAGCCGTGGACATCTCCCTCTGATGAGTGTAGCGTCCCTTCCACCCTTCACCATAAGCTTTGTTTTCTAAACCACTAAAATCTTTTGGAACTTTAATGTTTAAACAAACATTGAATATGGTCTAAGTATGTGTACTTGAGAGTAAAGTCTCATGGCTTGTGCAGTGGGTACCATATAGCAGGGTTTGGTAGAAGTTATACCACATGGTTTCCACAGCCACGGTTACTAGAAGTGAAAGATTTCTAGTTGTTTTTTTTTTTGTTGTTTTTTTTTTTTTTGCGTATTAAATCTAAATATACATGTAAAAAGAACAGAGTATGAAACAGTAACTTGTCAGCATGAACTCACTATCGATTCTATTAATCAAATAATGCAGTCTATTAACACAAGGGCTCAGTTTCACACTATGTGCACTTCAGCTACTCTGAATATTTTGTAGAAATATTCAGGTATGCTGAGTTTGGGAGAAGACTGCTCCAGAAGAACAATCTTACATCCCAATTAGCAGACATGATTTGTTTCTGCCCAAATGATTCCAATATCATTTTAGACAATTGTTCTGCTTTGGTGTTGTTAACATTTTACTTCAGTTTGCATGAGTGAAAATAAAAAATGCATAATCTATCAGTCTAATGACCCATCTGCCGTATCACACAATTAATTAACTCTTTAAAGCCTGAAATAAGTACAACTGCTCAGAAAACTCCAATTTTTAAAATCTGAAGCTTGTATGTAGTGTCCATTTTTAGCTCATATTATAGCACATAAACATTCTTATTCTTATCTTATTTTTTCCTGTGTTCATTGGTGATAGCTGTCTGCAGATGTAAACATCTTCTATGCAAGAAAAAACGTAGAAACTGTTCAAATCATCTGATACCTTGGTCTCTTTATTGAGTATTATTCCATTACGGATATGGAATCATAGAACTGACTGAAAGATATGTTTAAATGGGGGCAAATCCAAATGTATGTCTGTATTTTTTCATGAAACACAACACAAGAAAAAAATCATAAATATTATTAAGTATCTATGTATATTTATATGTTTGAAATAATAAAAAAAAAAGCTCAAGCAGGAGCAGATTGCTTATTCATGCTCTGCATTTTTTTTTCCCATCAAGTAACTCCCCCCATATGGAATAATAATAACACAAAGAAACATTCCGGTTTTAAAACCACCCTTACTGAAAACAAAAGATGAGTTTTCTTTGTGCTCTGATTAAAAAAATGCAACCTCCAGTGACTAAAAAAACTGCAAAAAAAAAAAAAAACTGCAAAAAAAAAAAACAGGAAACTGTTCAAATCATCTCATGCCTCAGGTCTCTTTATTGGGTATTAAGACTGACTTTCAGAGCTGTAGCTTGTTCATTATTTGATGAGATACTGTCAACAATGTGCACATATACGGTAGCTTCTTATACAGTTGAAATAGAACTGCTGCACAGTTTATTTCATACACTCTTAACCTCACATTTTCAGCTGCTGAGTGTCTAGTTCTTGTTTTGTTCAGTTTTAACTCATTCCATCTATCCACCCCCACAGGAATCTGTTTTTTCATAGAGTTTATGCTGAGTAAATGTTTCAATTATAACAATTATAGTTGATCTCTACATATCAATACAATGTAGTAAAAAAGAGTAATGTAAAAATCTATACATTCATGCTCAGAAATGTAGTTGTGTTTATTTTTTCATGCTATTTCACATGAAACTGACTCTGCAGTGTTTTCAGCAATTAGTCAAATTAGACTAAAGGCTTTGCATGAATCAGGACTAACTGCTGTCTGGACTAATAATGGTCTCAATAAACTTTTAGATTTCCTTTCTGTATTCGGATGCTGTTTTGTTGGATTTTTTAAAGCCTCTCTTAGGAACTATTGCTTTATAGTTGAACCTTACAAAACAGGTAGTTAAAGTTAAAACAGTCATTAAAAATATCTGCTATGCATACATATGTACTCAACATAGACTCACTAACAGTATATGAAATGGAACTGTGTAAATGAAAGTGAAAATCTGAATAAACCAGCTTTTATTCCTGTGCAGTGATTTTACCCAGTTTTTATTCCTTTTTTTCCATTTTGAATCGCCTTTCTGATTTTTCCAACGCTACACCTGCTATATAAGTTCTGCGGCCCTACTAACAAAACCAGTGCACAACACTTTGTGACCCCCTTTATGAGGCACTCAACAGAAACATTTGAAACAGCGAATATATCAAATGGCTGCCACAAACAGTCAGGTAGCAAAGCGTTCTCATGGTGACAGTGGGATTAGTGCTGCAGGTTTTCTCTCAGGACCTGAGGAGTTGCGCTGCAGCTTGAGTAACTGGATTACAGGCCTTTTTTCTCATTTCAAAGGGCTGTGAACTCAGCAGAGGTCTTGCATGATAAAATCAAAGTGGCAGCTGAATTAGGAAGGAGAAAACGACAAGGGTTTCTTAAAAGTCTTCTGGCATCAGTGACGCCGCTAATGAGGGAGATGCAAAATTGATGATCTTTGCTTTGTCATGCTATGCAAAAAATGTTTAGAACTTCCTCAAAGTCAGGGTGAGAAGGAGAAGAGCATGAAGGAGTAAAAACACCTGGAATGTAAAAACAGATTTCAAATTAAAGTGATATAGAAACAAGAAGAAACAAAAGACCTACCCTTTTCACAAATGTGCGCCAAAACTGTTGCAGTGCACAGAGGGGAGTCCGGGTGAAGCCTTTTCCATCGAATACCCTGTGGTAACTTTAGGGGATTATTTCCAAATCCTTTCAAATGAACTTTCCATCTCAGTGCCTCCTCCGACATCTCAGCCATTCCAACTGTCCATCTGCTTTTACATCACTTTTTGCACAGCTTCACATTGAGCTCAGGCCAAGACAAATACCTGTGAGAACTATGCTCTGCACACATCAGGAGTAAGAACTTCAAGACAAGGTTGGCTGTTGGATTTACAGTTTATCAGTCAGCCCATTTATATGATACTAGCAAAAAGAAACATAAATATAACCAGACTTTAAATATGTAAACATGTTACCAGTAGTTTGACTGGTGTTATATAAAATCAAAGCACTTCAAAATAAATCTGACACACTCATAATGTAGCTGGAGTTTCAGTCTGGGTCATGTTTGCTCAACTGGACTCAAGCTGGTGTTGGCACATGATTCTTGGTTCCAGTCTTGAGGTTTGGCTGATAAATATCAGAGAATGAAGATATACAAAGAAGAGGGCCAGTGAGCTCAAAATCAACATCGACACTGAACCTTTTCTTTTTTTAAGCTGTGATGTGTTGTAAAATGTGCAGAAGTGAAAAACTGCCTCATTTATATGTAACCAATTTGCCAGAGGATTGAGTCCTTTTACATAACCATTAAAGTGTAATATTTCTGAGTAGTCAGATGATTTTAATAATTTTATCTTAATCATTACATCTATTGCAGAAATGAAACAATAAAAAAAATATATATTTTACAGTTTGCTATGAGATTCCCTTCAATGCATATACATAGATATATTTTTCTTTTATTTATTTGTTTCAGACAGGTCATAATCATGTTACAAACACAAGGATATTTACATAAGACTCATACTTTGTTATTGTTATTTTTTTGTTAAACATGGAAAAGCCTGCGGTAGTGAGATTGCAACATACTCTGTGGAAAGAATGAGAAAAAAGTTTGTTTTGATCCGGTTTTCTCATATTGCATGAAAGGCTTCATTGGACAATTAGTGGACAGGAGGGGTGTGTATGATGTTATGGGCAATATGTGTACAATAATCATGATAAACAGGATCATTTTACATGGAAGGGTAGGGTTGTGCATGTGGTAGTGTCAGTGTCTTTATATGCTGCATGGGTTGCATATGTTTTCAAACTTTCTCACTGCCTTGATTAGATGTTCATTAAAACTATCTATTCAACCTTTTGAATCTTTCATATCAGTTAGAAATGAGGAGATAACTTCTTTCCACTTCATGCTTTTACAAGTTAACCATGTCATGTTTAATCATCCAACCAAATGTACAAAAAGAAAATTACGCTCCGCAAAAGTCTTGTTCCAAGAACTCCTAAACCACGTGTTCAAGCATCCCCAAGAAGAACAAAAAAACCTCTCACTTATGCAACAAGCTTTAGCAATAGCTGTCCTGATCTGGGTGCCAAAGGGTCTGCAAGCTAGGCTATAATCCACTGCTGTCCTTTAATATTCAAAGAGGGAAAAAATGCCAAATGGACTTTCATACATTTAACATCTACCCTTTGTTTTAGTGTGATTCAGATTTCTTATTTTACATTTTTTTGTGCAGATGTAAAAGAAAAAAATAAAAGTCAGATTTACAGTCATACAAGTATACTTCATAATGATGGGCAAAAGTGTTTTAATCTGATTTTTCATAACTAGATTATGCTGTTTACATGATCACTCCAGAAACTGGATATTGATCAGAATTTTTGGCATGCACAGAAAAGGGCTCACTATTTCTTTATAGGATGAACCAAGTTGACTACTGACTGAAGGTTTTGGAAATGTGATAATACATATGTTCTAAACTTTCCATTCAGTAGGAAATTCCATACCTATCAGGTGTCAACATGATGTGAAAGCTGAAGGGTTCCACAATCTCTATTTAGTTTTCCAGAAAAACAGAGAACTAAAAAGAGAAATAATCTTTTCATCCCGTTGCCAGGACTGTGAGGAAAAGTAGGACGAAGGTCAAATATTACATCTAAATAAACATATTCTGTTTTGCTTGATAAGGATGGAGACAAGAAAGAAAGGAAAGTCATATGTCCGTCTGTGATAAATACTGTGGCAAGAAGGATCATGTTTGTCATTACAAGCAGCACAGAAAAAAACTTCAAACTCAAGCCTAAAGAAGCAGTGTGGGGGGGGGGGCACCTTTGTAAACACTGTGCTTTGATAAGCTTGGGGTGAAGGGGTGAAGTGATCTGCATGGGGTGAAGTGTGGGCCGTTTTGTTCAGGAGGCTAAAGAAACAGAGCTTGGAAGTGAACTGAGCTCACTGAAGCAAAGTTGATGGCAGAGATACCTTACACACTCAAAGAGCTGGAACACAAACAGCCACAGTTTGTAAATGAAACCCCTGCACATCCAACATGCACACGTCTCTGTACAAGTGGAGTTAGAGGTGGATGGGTGGGTGGGGGTGTGGGTATAAAGAGCAGCCTCTATCAGTCTTTTTATAAGGCACCTTTTTTTCCTTAAACAAAATGAAAAATCTGAAGTTTATGAGTTTTAAACTGTCCAGGCGCATAGTTTCAGATATATTCAAGCTACAATTCTGCCCCAATTTTATTTTAGGAACAAGCAGCCCTGGTTTGTTTTGTGGCATTTTTCACTTTATTCAGCCATTCACACACTCCACATTATTATAGCCTGATCAACACATGCTGTGCTTTTCCTAAAGTGCTGAAACTGAGTGAACAAATGCAAAAAGCAAGAAAAAAGGCAAGAGGAAAGGAGGAGGGGCGAGCAAGCTGAGCTGCAGAGCTATTCTCCTGCCTGGAAAGCTTCATGCATGGTGGATCGCATTACCGACACTGCAAGAAACTAACAAGGTTTCCTTTAGACTCATGTTTAGGATTTTGTGGCCACATTTTATGCACAGATTTTAAATTGAATGGTTTTTACTGTAATCTCAAAAAAAGTGAGTTTGATGAGTTTGCATCCTATTTGCTTTATTTATGAATCAGTAAAACAAACAAAAATAAGTGGAAATGGGGATAAGTAGCATAATATGTGGATATACAAAATAAAAAAAGAGAAAATAGTAGAATCCCTTCCCCAAATTTTTTAAGTTTTCTTCTTCTTTTATTACAGAGGAGCTTTGAGACCTAAGCAGCAGCAGATCATTCCCACATGCTTCCCCGCCGCTTGGCTATCCAGAGGTGTCAAGCCAGGCTGAAAGAATGAAGTGCCTCCCCATTGTGCTACCCAACTATTATGTGCTTAACATTTCCATGACAAAGATGCCACTCGACTTCTCCTCCATCCATTCAGCTAGAGGGCTCTTGCCCCCCATCTAATAAAACATTTTGCAGCAAATCATGGATTTAAAGCCCATGCAGCAGATCAAAATAAGAAGTGGCAACATATGCAACAGCTCTTGTGGATACATTTTTTTCAACTAAATCTAACGGTCCTCATGACAGTGGATAAATATTTATATATAAGGGCCAATGAAAATGTTTTTGTCACATGGCAAATTTAACTTTCAGCCAATCAAATAAATAATTAAATGTCTTGAAATCAGTTCATTCCCTACAAGATGTGGAAAATATATTAGAAAATCTACAGCAAGTACTATGCATTTAAATAAATATGTGGAATAACAGTAATATCTGGGGTGTCATATGGAAGTTACTATGACATCCCAGTCATAATAACTAAAGTTATTAAAGAATTAATAAGGTTTTATCCTTTTCTTATTAGAAAAAAAGCTTTCAAAAGCTCAATTCACTCAATGTTGTATAATGTGACTTTTTTGTCAAGCTTAAAGTGTAAATTCCTTTACCTGAGTGAAGCGTAGTGTTGTTGTTGGAGGAGGGAGAGGGTGTTTTGTTGATTTATGGTGACAGTTGCTTTTGACAAAAGGAAGCTAAATCAAGACATTGCAGATCATTAAGATATCAGTCAGCAGGAGAAACAAAGCCTGCAGTTCAGGAAAAATGGTGTAAAAGTTTACAGACTGTCAGCCCGCTGGTTTTTCTGAGCACAAATCTTTGTGAAAATTGTGCTGGTGACTCTGACATGACCCTGCGTGTTTTTAATTTATTTAGCTAATTTTCCTGATATACAATTAACTGTGTAAAAAATTGACACCAGTATTGACCAAAAAAACTCTTTTGACCTTGTCATGTGACATATAGTTGGACAGTATTTTCACAGATCCAAAATATAATAAAATAAAGATGCACATTTTTGTCTCATTTATGTTTTTTTTTTTATTCAGTTGGCATGGATTTTTTTTTTTAACTGAATTTACCTACGATGGAATATTTTTTTGTTCTTCATGCTGTCAGTGATTGTGCTTCAAATCCAGGATGCTTTATAAAGTAAAAAAAAAAAAAAAGCTTTTTTTCATTAAAGCCAAAACTAGCAGGCAATTGGTTGTAATGGTCATATGTCACACTCTTTGAGTAAACATTCTTACATAGCTTTATTACTCAGGATTGTGTCAGAAAATCAACAAATAACTCACAGTCAAGAATATTATCTTCAAGTTTCTTTTATGCCTTCTGTAAAGGTATATCATTAAGGCAACCATACAGTGGATTTAGACATTTTTAAACTAGCATTTACATTGTGAATAAATCATTTCATAGCCTAAAACATAGTGAATTCTCTCGAAAAAAATCTATGGCTTTACACATATGTACAATGAATATACAGTATCTTCGATTGAAATAACTTCCCTTTAAAGCTGGTAATCTTAAGTCTTTATACACAAAATGACGATTTGGATGCAACTAAGAAGCATGTAATAAATTATTTTTCACTTTATCCCCTAATCTATTTACAAGTTTATCGATTCCAACATTAAATACTTGTAAATCTGATATTGTGGTGCCAAATGGCAACTATCTGTCATACAAAAATAGTTCATACTTTAGAGAAGCAGGGATTGGCAGTGCACAGCTGATTATACTGATTAAAAGTTGCATCATCTCTGTCATAACTTTATTTTCAACAGTCTGTGACGGAGAGAGGCAATCCTAGCTTATCTCATAAGCAAAGCATCTGCAGAGCCGTGAAGTTGTGTGTTTTGATAAGTGAGTCGTCCAGAGTTTAGATAATTGACGTCCTTCTGGTTCTATTTGCATAGAAATATCCTTTAGGGTCTTAAAGGAAAATCGATTCTGAGAACACACCCTTTCCTTTAGTCTCTGATGCTCTAACACACAATAGATGCAGGTCAAGGAGTAACAAAAGTTTAAGCTGACTTCATGACTATTAACAATCGTCGTGGCAGCTTTAGATTAAAAGAGGGGTAACAGAGTCAGAACGGGTGCCAGCAGGGTCAAAACACAGCGGGCCGCAGAGAGAGAGGCTCCGCTCTCCAGTTCTGTGGGTTCATTGTAATAATCTGGATCAGTGTCAACTTCGTCCGACCCACTGGCTTCATTCCTATATGGATCTTCGAAGCACAGCGTCTTCATGCTGTTCTTGACAAACTCACAGATGGTTCTTTCCGCTCCGTCACACATGCAAGTGTCCAGTAGCTGACCTTTCGGTATTTTACGCATTTTGGCGATCACATCCCGGCACGCGTTCGTACAGATCGCTCCACTAAAAAGTTTCCCACAATGAGTCAAATATTCGTGCATTGCATTGTTGCACTGCGGGTCTCTCTCGCACTGGTACCGGGCTTCTGTGCAGCCCGTGCTGGAAAGCCTGGGCAAGCAGGGCTCAATGGCCCGTTTGGTCTTCGCGCAAAATGAATCTTGATCACAGCTGCAGTCCTCGAGAGACGGACCGTTTTTAGTCCGATTGAGCTGGATGAGTGAAGAGATGCAGTGACTGGGACACTTCTTCTTCTCTCCACTGAGCACGGGGCCGCATGCGCGAATGTAGAGGTCGTATGCGTAATTGCATTCGGCCTCGGCTTGACAGTTCATGATGGCGTGCCAGCAAACCACCCGTCGACCATGAGACGGCGAAGCCACAGAGAAGCAACCAAAAAACAAAAGCACGCAGCCGAGAGGCCAAACAGATCTGCAGACGGCTTGCAGCAACGCGCCCGAGTTGGCCATGGTTATGGCTGCGAGAAACGCTCAAACTCACAGCAGTGTCATAAGTAAACCTAGTGTCCACGCTGGATGGTGTAATTTATTCCGAAGATTACGTGTGATAGGCCCGTGTGTGGGCGTCTAACGGGCTGGCACAGCGCAGAGTAATCCCGGCTTCATAAACCCCTCAGCGTTCATCTAGTTGAGTCGGATTCTTCCGAACCGTCCGCTATCCGTACATGACTGGAGCGTAAAACTACTGCAGAAACTCAGAGGAGTGTATAGAAAAGTTCTCCACGAGACCAGGAGAGTCTCTGCTGCAGCTCATTCCATCGGAGTGACCCTGAGCTCATGAAACAACTGCTTCCAGTCTAGCGAATCCCTGTTGTGCTCTCTGTCCGAGCGGATCTCCTGCCGCAACAAGCGAAGTCGGATAAATCCCGAATGCCCTCCGGTGGAGTGCGCTGGATCATTAAGGAGTTCTTGCGCGCACGGGAGCACAAACAAATAGTGCGTGGGGAAAACAACAACCCTTGTGGGTCACAAAGTGGTCCTCTACTCTCAACCCTTGGAGCGTTTGTCTTTCGGTTCCTCAGCCCCCTCGCCATACATTAGTGAAGAACCTCTCATTGGTTGGCAACTTGTTGAGGGTTTGTACGTAATAATGGGCGTGAGTTCAGTGTGGGAGGAGGACAATCTTGAGAAACCCTGTACGAGGAGTGATGCGTGCGCCTGGGAGTAGTATTAGTTGGGAGAAGATAGCTTCTAATTATGTGGAGAAATCATTGAGATATTTTTTATCCTCATATCTTTTTATGCTCACTAAATCAGCCAACACACTGAAGTCATGTATCTGTATAGTTTAGAGTTAAATATTGCCTTTACTCTGTATATTATATGGCAAAAATTAAGTAAAACTAGAAAGACTAGAACATTTTTTTTTTTAATTTACCACGTGTTACATGTGGTAACTGATTTGTTTAACTTGCAAAAATCTCACATGGAGAGTTAAAATTACAGCATCTATTAATATGGGAACAGACTAAAATATATGTCTTAAATGCCATATCAGAAAATATCAATCTTCTTTATTCTATTATAAATAGTTAGCAGCACTTAAAGCTGTTAGGTAAATGGATAAATAAATGAATAAATAATACTCCATAGCTTTTTGCTCATAGAGCTGATGATCGGAGCAGAATCCTCACAGATTTAATCATCCATATCCTATTAACTCCTCCTAACAGAGGAGTTGAGTGAAAATTAATTGAGGTATAACAGGGCACTGACTGAACATCACCCAGAATAATAACTCATTATGATAGCTTCCTTCAGCGAATGCTGCAGAGAATATGCTGAGGAAGTTGAGCTAGTTGCTGAATCAGAACGATAGATGCTTTATTTGCTGAGCGTTGCAAAACATTTAAACATATAAATGTCAGTCACCTTTCAGTGATAGATTTACTAAAGGATGTGATTACTTGATCAGTTTATTAGTTTTCTTCTGCTATGCTTGAATAAGTTAATAACCATACCTAATTATGTGTAGAGTATTTGACACTTCTATTGATAAACTTTCTGGGTTGTTGATGCCATGTGGCTGTTTTACATATCAGATGTTTAGTTATCCCTTTGACTGTCAGCTCTACTGCTTGATAGAGCAATTATTTCAGTGACTATAAAGATTATAGTCTAAATGTATGGAAATACCTGATTTAGCTGTTTGGTTAGGCAATCAACTGTTTTTCTCAGAGTACACAGTGGAGGGTAAAAATCATAACTCATAGTTGCAAAAGTATTTAGGTTATGTTGTTCCACTTTTTCAGCATCTTTCACCATCATGCAATGTAGCTTGCAAACATTTAGGTAAAAGGCAACAGAAAACAGGGCTTGTATAACTATATTTTTGGAGTATCTTTATTATTTATACTGCAGGTGAACAGCTTGATCTACTATATAAAATATGGGCGTGGGTTTGTGGTTTAAAAATGCAGTTCAGTATTCTTTTAAAAGCAAAATGCATTGTGCTCAGATAAAAAAAGAAGAATATGTGTATATTCTATTCATGTTAAAGATTATACTAGTACATTTCTGGACAGCTGTTAACTGTCACTCTGCATGCTCAGGTTTTAAAACAGGTTTAAAGAAAATACAGTGTAAAATGCCTAAAATCTTTTGATTGTGCATTTTTTCCTAATGCACATGCAAAACAAATTACGGAAAAATGCCATTTTGGATAAATTTATCATGATTTTTGAATGAGTTCATCATGGTTTTGGATGTGTACTCAACACTATAAACACAGAGCAAATAACTTTCTAATATTTAGATAATATTTTTTATCCATTACTTAAAAATCTATGGTTAGGGTGATTGAAATTCAAATAGAAAAAATATTTTCTTATATCTTTAGAGGAACTTCCTGAAAGTCTTATAATCATGATTTTAACGTGTCTCAAAGCTTTCCAATAAATAACTTTATTAGCTTGCTTGAGTAAATGAGATACTGTGCTCTGAACTAAATTATATCAAACATCTTTTTTTTTTTGTTTGGACTCAAACTAGAACTTCTAAAATTGCATTAAAAATGTCCAGAGACCAGTTAAATCCCAAAGCAGTTTCTCAAACCTCTGAGGTCTATTTTCCCAACAGTTTTTTTTTTATTCATTTGGATGTTTCATGACTATTTTCAGGTGTTTGCATCATTTGTAGCAGTCCTTCAATTAATTCCTTCAATCACCATACAGACTTTATTCTTGGAAATCAGTGACTGCACTGTTCAATCAAAGAACGCACCATTTATGTGCAGAAAATGACATACTCGGACGTAGAAGTAAGAAAAAAGACAACAAACAACACCTTCCCACGATTTCCACAAAAATGAGGACTGCATACTTTAAACGTTAGATGAGGTCTTCGTGGAACAAAAGCAATCTAAACATGGAAATTGAGGCAAGTACAAGTTAATGTGCGCTTGCATCTAATATTTAGAATTCACACATAAAAATACAAACGGAAAATGATGTATGATACAAACTGGGACACAATTCAAAGGACAAACACATGATGAAATCATTTGTTTTAAGAAAAAAGGAAGCAAGACTTTATTGTTTGGTGTGTTGTAATTTCCCTTTAATAGAGGATGTAACCAAAGAGAGCGGAAAAAAAAACTCTGTCTCTCTCTCTCTCTCTCTCTCTCTCTCTCTCTCTCTCTCTCTCTCTCTCTCTATA
>JBAMHX010000013.1:5505192-5522599 GCA_037177515.1 Pseudomugil tenellus
TAATAATAATAATAATAATAATAATAATAATAATAATAATAATAATAATAATAATAATAATCATCATCATCATCATCTTCATCATAATAATAATAAACAAAAAAAAGATCATTCTCTGTTCATTAAGAGATGAGTGAAAATAAGAGATAAAACTTTTCTTGAAAAAGTTCAAACTTTGCAGCTTTTCCTCCATCGGAGTTTAGATAGCTCAAATATCTTGCTTGGACCTCATCATCAAAATGACACTAATGCTTGTGTGTGTGTGGGTGTAGGTGGGTGTGAGTAAAATGATAGCCCACATGTTGACACATGAGCGAGAGGAGGCTGTTTAGTTCTTGAGGCTTGATGTGGATGAGGGAGTCAGAGGAAGACAGCACTGAGGGCACAAAGGCTGTTTGTATTTCAAACAGCACACTGATCTCAGGAATGTACCTTTAGGCCACAGCCGTGAGCTTCCCACTGCAAACAATGCACTCAATGTCAGTTACGGCTGGCTAGCACAGACGCTGCTGGCGCTATTCCAAGGTCCCAACTCATCCAAAATGATGGATATAGGGAACTCAATACCTGAGGAGCTCTGGTCTGCTCTCCCCTACAAGACAAAGAATGGAAACTCCTAACAAGACCTCCAAACACCATCTTCATTGTGTCAAGTGATTTTACACAACTGCAATATGAAACAGAGGTGAAACAAGATATTTAATCATTAATCATTGATCCACCACACTGGCTTTTGGAGCAAAATGACTTTAATGACATTGTTATATGCATACAAATAAAGAGGCGAGTTGTGTATAGCTAGTTCTTCTGCCAAAATCTCCTCTCAAAGAAAATAATAAAACTAATCTATGAGACAATGATATTTATGATGCCATATGTTATACATTAAATGAGTTGAGCTCAGTTCTGTCCACAGAAGCGTGTGGATTTGTTCTGTTGTGGGGATTTTTTCAGTTATTAAGTGAACTGAATCCCAGCAGAGCTGAGCAGGTCAGCAGCAACGGGCCTACACTGTGGTGTTTTGAAAAAGGAAATATCCCAACACAGGAAATGAGTTGGCAGGAATTATCCATTCAAATTGCTTCCTCTTTGGGATTTCAGAGACACGATAATGGCCAGTGATAAGTTATTTGGAACACAACCAAATAAGATTAAGAATTCATTTCCTTCCCCATGTCTGCCTATTAATTTGCCTCCATTTCATCCATCCTCTTCCGGGGATTTGTGTTGAATTGTTCAGTTTGGAACAGCAGAGTGATGCACAAATGATTAAAACCTTAATACTTGGCACCAAATGGCAGACATCTATAAATACATTTCCTATTTTTACAGTTTCTAGAAGGCTGCAAAATCCTTTCAAATTGCTCTACTTAATGTTGACTTTAAGTTTCTCCTCAAGTGAACAACAACGGCACGTAATGTCTCTTGTCACAGCAAGAAGAGACAATGATAAGATAAAGTTTTCAGGAGATTAGCAATCTTTTCCTTCTTAATGACTGAAAAAGACACATGGAATGTGGAGGTAAACTAAAACTTGCTTTCTTGGAGTTTTTAGAAGTATTCCAGAGGCGATGTTAGATCCCAGCTTTAAAATCCTGCTGAGTGAGCCAAATATGAAATGAAATGTTATGGAAGGTTGGAGGAGTGACCCTTTAATCAGTTAGATTAAAGTCATCCATCATGTCAAGTCGACAGGGATCCACCTGACCCTTTTATCACAGTCCACCACACTGTAATTCAGGCATGATTTGTCGCAAACACAAATACAAAAGCATGTAAGTTAGAGGATTTTTAAGGCTCTCAAGTCATATTCCATGGAAGATTATGGACAAACAATGTCTGAATGGAACAAAACCACTAACCTAATGATTGTGTCAGTCAGACATTGGTGGCCACACAGATGAGTTCTGAAATTAGGTGCATGTAAGTACATCTGAGTTAAAGTCTGTATGGGATTTCTTCAAAATGATCATAAAGAATAACTTATATCAGTGATTATGACTAGGATTAAAATGTTGCATCTATAGGATTAACACTGAAGTTAATGCATTTTTCTCTGTTTATCATGAACATATTTAGATCCTTAAACCTCTGGATAAGACTGAGCCGCTGGTGATTTCAGGATTTTCAAAGCAGCAACGGAAGTTTCTTAATATCTTATCTTATATTATATTATATTAGGATGTATCTCATAGATTATTATTACTTGTGGTGTCGGTGACAGTTATCGTACTTCTACTATCCAATAGACAAATGATTTGCTTGTTATAATATCTGGGAAAACCACTTCGTAGACCAAACTTAGGGAACACCGGTATCTTGTTTATAAACACCATCCCTGTTTATGAAAGTTTATAACACATTATACGCCTATTTCAGCATCGCTTCACTGGCTGCCTGTACTTTTTACAGTTTATTTTAAGGTTATGTTAGAGAAGCCACATTACTGTCCATTTGAAAACCCACCTGAAGACCTTTTTGTATGACCTGGTGTTTGGTCCAGTATTAGACTCAGGTTATTATTTTATTTTGTTTTCTTGTCTTTGTTTTTTTCAGTTTACTGCTATTATTCTGATTTCACTCTGCACTTTACTTTAATGCTTTACGTATATCTTCAGCACTTTGTTGCAACTGCTGTTACATTAAAGCGCTTTATAAATAAACTCGAGTTTAGTCTAGTTGATGAGCTGGCCAAGTGTTCACAGACAGAAAGAGCTGTTTTTAGATAAATATGTCCATAGTCTAGGGCCCTACTTATCCTAGCAGAACCTGTACTACCGCCAGGCCTTGCCATCCTGCACACAACAAAAGTTGTTCTGCAATGGCGAACAAACGAAGTCAAAGAAGCAGAACGGGTGGATTGTGCATTTACTGATCAAATGTATAGATTTATCAAGTATGGTCCGACATTGCATCCAGGTAACTTCTCCAATGTAACCTTGAAAGACCTCTCTGGATCTCTTTACCGCCTCCGCACACCACACATTGCATATGCAGCTGTTGTAACATATGCTGTTCAGCCATCGGCCTGTAAGTGTGGTTGTTTATACAGGCCTAAAGGCCTTTCATATCACTGCAGACAAACACCAGCACATATGGACCTACCAATAAAGCCCTAACCTCCGACACAAACATATGACCTTAATCTTCTAAACATGAAGAGCAGCAAGAAAGAATTTAACAATATAAAAACACAACAAAGCAAAAGCGCACATGATAGCTTTAACCACAAGTGCTAAACATTCCTGAACTGCTATTCAGCTTCCTTATGAAGAAGAATAGTTATTTGTGACATTTAAAATCAACAAAACTGCATGTTTGTCACTACAGAGACAAAAAGGAAAAATGTCTTGTTGACTGATTGCAGTTTAACTCGTTCCTGGGACCTTTAAGTACAATGCATACAAATTCTAAGCTTAACATTGACACACCGCATTAGTTTTTAAGATGTATTGAAAAGCATTTGCTTATATACACATCCCAAAGTCATGTATGGCTCCATTTAGAGCAAAAATAACACAAACTTTTAATTTTTTCCAAGGAACTAGAAACGATTAATGAAAGTGTCTTTTTACTGCTACAGATCTGTTTAAGTCTGAGTTATACAGGCAGAAAAGAAAAAAGTCACCATGAATTGAATGAATTGTTTTTCAGCTATAGACATAATTATTGTGTCAGCATCATAAATGGTTAATTATTTTACTTGTGAAGAAGAATTTTACAGCCATATCTGATCATTGCAATGCAAAAGGTCAGAGATGTGAATTTCACAAAAGTTGATCCAATTTTTTGTTCCTTTTATATCAGTTAGAACACCAGCTGAAACTGTTTTAGCTTGCAATAAGCAGGTATATGTTGCTGAAGAGAGTCAAGAGAAGATTCTTAGTCCTTTTTCACAGGTTTTAGCTGCATACTATACCAGATAATAGCTATAACTCTTTTCCAAAAGTCAGGAGAAGACCATAGTGTGAGAGTTTTTTCTTTAGCAAACTTGCTGACACACCTTATGGGGTTAAACCGTATAAAGCAGCACTTTGCAGAACAGGCTCAGCTTTTCACCAAAATGCCTTTCATGCCTATTAAAATAGCAGCTCATTTAGTTAAATTGCTTTTTCACATTAATACTGAATGGCATCAGGAGGTTAGCTCCCCAAAATCAGAACCAACATTTTTGTGTATAAGTGACTGATTTGGGCCTTAATCTGGTTGCTAATACATTAAACGTGCCAGCCAGTGTTGTGTGGGTGGAAAAAGACTATAAATCAACTGTCACAACTTTAAGGGGCAGGTAGCAAAAACACGCAGTGAAACTTTGCACAGCTCCATGAAGCTGTGTGTGTGTGTATGTGTGTGTGAAAAGTTTCTGTGACAGTTCTTAAGTAAATTCTATAATATTATAGAATCATATTATAACAAATATTTGAATTTCCATTCAACACATTAAAATATTACCAAGCATCTAATCTATTAAATACTTTCTAAAATGATGCCTAGAACATAATTGTATTTGTTATAATCATGATTTTGCTGTTTCTGCTGCAATATTCCTGCTAATTATGCTAAAATAAAGTAATAAACATTTTGGACCCTTTACGCAGAAAATAATAATTTCTTATGAAAAAGAACAAAGTCACTGAACTCATAACTGAAGCTACTTTGTGGTCAAGTATTGGACGGATATGTAAAATTCTGATTACACAGCAGAATAACATCTTATGTGCTTTCAAACTTGTGTACCAAAAGGTCCTGGTAAATTTTTTGACAGGCATCTAAAACTTGTGGGCTACTTTAAACGATTAGACCCAGAAAAATCCTAAGAGAAGACAAAAAGGCCAAACCAGATCTCGCCAGTCCGGCTTCTGGCATTGCAATCTGCTATAGAGACGTCAAGCAGTGTAGAAGGGAATGTGAAACCCTAGCATGTTCCCCATTTGGCACGTTCCTGAGGCTCCAATGTAGTTATGAGGCCACTTCATAGAAGTGTAAACTGTGTATTTAAAAAGCCGTCATTGTGGGACTAACACTGGCCCTGGCGTAGGTTGTTAGAATAACTGAATGACACAATGGTTTCTTTTCTAAATAAACAGATGTGGGCAGGCTGTTAAAACGTTAGGGTTTTTTTTCTTTCCCCTCATCTCCTCCCCTCCTCCATCCCATCTGTAAGTGGCCTCACACACTTGCATACACACTCTGTCTCTCGCTCTCTCTCCTTCTTTCACTCTCACTGCTTAACTCTGCTCCCACTCCCTCCATCCACATGTCTAAGAAAGGCGAAGGGCCGGTTTCAATCTGCAGCTGTTCACCACAGACGTGCCTCTATTCCAGCATCCATAGTGAAGTAATACTGGTTGTCTGCTCAGGCTGATTAATTGCACGTCATACTTAACTCTTGCAAGACCATTGTAGCCCCCCACTCATCTTCCGCCCACAGTGCACATGGAGGAAATGAGCTCACCACAATCCTGCTGGCACTGGACTCCTATCAGAAGTAATTCTCAATGAAAGATGTGTTGTTTCATAAAGACTGTCTGGAAAATAGCTGGTGGGAAAAACTCACTTCAGTTTATCAATTTAGGCTTATCCTTTTTTTGTGCATGTAAATAAATCAGTTAAATCAGAGATGTTCATTAAACTGAGATTTGCATCAGACTTTTAAAGAATTCTTTTTTTACATGCTATTTTAGTGCTGCTTGAATTTAAATGTTTTTATCCTGAAAGCATCAAACCTGGTGATATGCTGGACCTGCAAACCTTTTTGGAGCCCTTTAATGGAATGAAGGGTTGCAGGGAAGCTTGAGCTTATCCAGACAATTAGAGGGTGAGAAGCAGGGTACACCCTGGACAGGTCACCAGTCCATCACAGGGCAACACAGAGAAACAAACAACCTTTCACACTCACTCCTAGTAAGACTTTAGAGTGACCCATTAACCTAACACACATGTATTTGGACAATGGGAGGAAGGAGTGCCCAGAGAGAACACATACACACGGAGAGCATGCAAACTCTAAGTAAGAAATTTCTCTGCTTGAACAAAACTTTAATGACAGATGGTCTTGTGTGCTACAGATGATTTGTTTTATGTGGCTGTATAAATACCACTGACCTGGCTAGACCTGAATGAGCTCTTTGTATTTTGTTAATTTATTCCCTCCAGAATTAACCCTTTAAAGCCCAACTGAAGAAAAACTGGGCTGAAAAATCAGATTTTTTAAATCTGATGTCTTTATATGACCATTTGAAAAAATTAGAAAAAATTAACTTTTTTGGGGGGGGGGGTGGGACATTTTCACTATTTATTACCAAGTGAAAGGTGAAAATTACTGTAGTGTAATTGCCTGCTTTCTGGTGTTCACCAAGGGACAGGATTCCAGTATCATGTGGTGTTTAGTTGGGTTTTCAATAAAGTTTCTACCATAAAATGATGCAAAATGTCTCATAAACTGTATGCATCAAATACATTTGGCTTTCTGGGGTTAAAACAAGTGCTGTTAGAGATGATCTCAGCAGAAGTTAAGGTAATATGACCACAAGAAGAACCGGGATGGATGAAAGATGAGAAATCTGATGTATTCTCTTATCTGATGGGTTATTTTTTTATTACATTTTGGTAAAAATCACACAAACCACAAAGGGAAAAAGTAAACTCACTGTGAGCTTGAGGACTACCTGAATGATTTTTAAAAAAAGTAAATTCTTTTACTGCATTCAGGTAGCCTACCGTTAAAAGTCTGAACATTTCCATCATTAGTGGTGAGTGTTTCCCATGAAGCTGTGCAGCAGTACATTCCCAGCTGGTTCTGCTATGCTGATAAGGCAGCATGGCTGCCTGGTGACCAAATAAAAAACATATGTCTGACAGAGCATCAGAGATGCATCAATCCTGTGTGAACTCTTGACTGTGAGGAGATTACTGTGGATAACCGTGATGAGACCAATCCATACTGAGGAAATAAAGGGGGCTTTCAGCTTTCAGAAAATGAGCTTTTAAAACTCAAATGATAAAGATTTTGTGTTTAATGTTAGTCACATCAACATTTGAGGCTGCAGCCTTTTCCTTTGTCTATACACATCATTATCCAGTATATAGTTAAAACAGACATTCAAAGGACTATTACCTACATGATCCAAACCAGAACATCAAAACAGCCCTCATATTCCAGATCCTAGTCTTTATACTTTTACCTACTTTTGACTCCATAGAAGACAGTTTGCTTCATCACAGTGGAGAGAAGTTGCAGCACATACAAAACCATTCCCACGTCTCTTTCTTTCTATGAAACATTCATTAATTAATTTTCTACACAGTTAAATCCAAATCAGGGTTGTGGGGACGCTTGATCCAATCCCCTTCCGTAAACAAATTCACCATAACTGTTTTACAATCCCAATTATTTCAGGTACAGTGGATTTAACGCTGTGAATCATAATGACTTTTTTGAATGTTACAAACCAAAAAATCAATCCCAGAATTTCTCCCAGACATCTCAATGTGCAAGTGTTAAACAAGAAACACCTCAGTGCTGATGTTTTGTCACAACATACCCTGTAAGTGTCGGCTTTCAGCCGATAACAGCCAGGCAATAACTCTAGTGGGGCCCTAGATGACTTTAGGCAGATTTATCACAACTACCTCTGCAGGTCAGCAGCAAGTAATCCATCAGCCTTTTTCCTGAGCTCAGTTCAGACTGAGGTTACATGTCTACTGACGCTGTTTAACGTCGTGTCTAAATGCGAAACCCTGTACTCTGGTGGTGCTCCAAAATAAAGGGCATCACCAAAGACTTAAAGCCAAATTAAATGTAAGTATCTTCAGCAAGTAGAAGAGTCTAAACACAAAATCACAAGCAGACCCAAGACAGCAACATCATTCTCATTATTCTCTGACATCTTCATTTTACTCCTATGTTGTATGATGTGGTATGATGTGGTGCTTGACTAAAATCACAGGAGCAACTGATAAAAGTAAACTAGTCAGTAGCTTATTTGTTCAGCACTCTGGCCAACTCCTAACATGGCAGTGCAGGAAAAGCCCCTGTTCAATGTCCACAGATTCATCACAGCAGTAACTAGTGAACAAACACTCCACCAAAAAAAAAGAAGTTAAAAACAGTAAAATACAGAAAATGTTCACTCTTGCCTAATAAATAAACACAAATAAAAATACTTTCAGCTCCATTCTCAAAAATGTTTATTGGTCCTATCATCAAAGTATTAGATTGATCTACAAATGAATATGTCTTCTGTTTCTGCACAATAAAGCACAGAAAATGCATGTTTTGAGCAACAATAAGTGGGTTACCTGACCTCTACAATAACAAAACTTCAATACTTAATAGTTTAACTGTATTTTCAATTTTAAGCAGTCTGAATAGTTACTTTTACACTACCCTTTGAAATGTCTAAAAACCACAATTATCTATATGTACATTCCTCAGTCATGTTTTGAAGAACATGCAGCTTATAAAGGTTTTGGATTTGATATCAAAACTCATATGTAAAAGAAACTTTTGCTTTACAAGAAAGAATGGAAAACACCAGTGTGGGACATAATGCAGTGTGATATATTAGTGTTGAAATGAAAAAAGACCCCCGTTCTGCTTTAATCTTTGTGTAATATCTTGATAAAAACAACCATCAATCATGTTCCAAATATAAGTTGCACATCAAACTGAATAATCTTGTGTTTTCTAAACCTTAATGAGTAGTTTTGATGTTTAAGTTCAAACAAATAGCAGAATCTGATGCAGTGTCTCATAAGATTTCATAAGATCACAACTACATCCACATCGATTTTGTTTTCCTTAAAGACAGAATCCTTGTGTGTGTCTGCACAAAACTATTACAAATGCTGTGGAATGAAGAGGACAGTTATGGAGAATTGAGAAAAAAAGTAGATTTTTGTGTGGATTTCAAACTTATTCAAAAACACCATGCTCAATTGCTCCAGCAGCACAAACAAAATGCATAATCAGATATTATTGTAGCTGCTGGTGGGGTTTAAACATGCAGGTTTGGGCAGAAGTGGGACAATGGCTTTATTGGTCCAATGACACATAGGCAGGAAATGCAAAACTAATACAATAGTGTCTTCAGATTATTCATGTATATCTTTGGGCTCATGAAATATTCCATTAAATACAAAAGAAACACAATCAGATTCCTGACCTAAGGGTTTCATAACTACATGCAAATATTCAGTAAAATCATTCAAGTTCAGTCCTCATACTATCTGGCAACTTTTATATGCATGCTTTGTCCTACACCAGAATCAACTGCATGACTCTTTACCAGATCTCTGCAGATCTGATTGACATGCAAAAGATGAAATGCAGCTATTTCATTCATGTGTTGTGGAAAAAAGGGATGCATGTAAAAGTTGTAGTAGCAGTAAATATTCAGAACTGGAATTCGGGACTATTCAGGCATGAAAAGCATGTTACTTTTTCCAACTTAAAATATTTTTAGCGTAGCTTTAGCCTTTAGCTTAACACTCATATTTACAATGTCAGGTTTTCAGTATGTAAAAGTTTAACAAATTGAAAGCTAAGCTGACAAAATATTACATTAATGTAGTATTGTGCAAAATGTAATTGCCTGTAACTAATAGATTTTGCAAAAACAGTGACACAAAGCATGAAAAACTTGTCACACAGCTTCAGAAAGTGCTCTGATGTTCAGCTGCTTAGTGTTGTTGCTTTAACATATTTTTAGTCCAGGTGTGCACTCAAGTATCTTCCTTGTGCCTAGTTCTGGTAAAGTCCAGGTGTGTCTTGATGTTGTGGCCAAAGGTTAATGACCTTGTGCATTTTCTTTTGCCTCACACCATTAGCCTGCGGTCGTCCCCTGAGCTGGTAGGAATGCGAGTATGGATGTGTAGTGGCTTGCACATGCCATCTTTTAGGACCCTGCTTCCTGCTGAACGCTCACCCTTCTGAATAAACTGGAAATCTTTGGTGAAAAGAGGTTCACTCATCTGTACAAGCTAAATCTCCAGAAGATGTATCAATAAAGATTAAGGATGTATTAAACAATTAGATAACAAAGACATGCTGGTCAAAAACTGATGTTGAGGTTTTCGCCGTCATGGCAGATCTCCACTATATCACATACCATATCCATCACCATAAAGAACACAGCAGCATATGGAACATTTGCCATGCTCATGGTCATTTCCTGAACCCTAGATGTCTGTGTGTATGGAGTCTCCTAGTCACAGGCAAAGACACAGGAACACACACTCATCCATCCGCCACACAGCAGACCACTGATTCATCTGTGACAGCATCTGAACAATCTCCTCCTTCTTCTGGCCTTTCCCTGTCCAGACATACTGCAATCTGTCCGCCCTGAATGAAGATAAATCAGGCTGCAGTGCTCTGCTTTATCAGACAACATTGAACAATCAGAAAGTCCCCTACAGATACGTCTGGATAACGTCAACTAAAAGACATGTCTCCCCCACACGTTGATTACTTTGATCTTTCTTTTTCAGACATTTTCCTGAGAATACTCATGAGCACCAATGATAAGTTTCTAAGTTAGGACACAGTCATTAAAGAGTGGATCTGGGTTTCCCATGATGCCACAGAAACAATGTAAACTGATGGCAGCAGTTGCTGATGCTGCCATAACATTTTTTCTCCACTCTAACCTAATGTTCTTTGCGGGAGGATAGCTTTGATGTAAACTGTCAAAATTTAAAGATACCAGTTTGGAAATCATAACCTACTTTCTGAAAAACATGAAAAATTTGGATTAACTTCAGACAGGTTCTGTTTCCTCTTTAACAAACTAAAACCATATCACTGCAGAAAACAAGCGTGCACACATAGCTTTCTTTCAACACTGTGTGTTAACCTCTCGACGGATTCGTAAAATCATCTAATATCCATCGGTAATGTCAGACAATCCCCCTGTGTTCAACTGTAAAATAGATTAATAGAGCAAGAGCTGCTTGCAGTTGGTGCTACAGCTGATGCTGTCCAAAGAGGTTGTGGTGCCAACTGCAACTGCCACAGCTGCATCCCATTGTGGGTGAAACTGCTGTTACTGACCACTACTCACATGCAAACACAGTTTAAAGAACTGAGACCAAACTTTTTAGAAACTGCTTTAAGGATGAAAATCTGATTGATTGTAATGTTTATGTGAAGACAGTAACACTGGGGGTTTTGGATTGTGACATTAGAGTGTGCACATCTGATTGGGTTTAACACCAAAATATGTGCTATTCTACTTTTTGTTTACATGGTAAAAGAATATCTAGCCAAGAAAGATTAAATTTGTTTTGAGCTAGATGTAGTCAGACCTCATGTCATAGCTTTAGGAATGATGAGGTTTTCAATCAATAATAGTAAAAGTAGGATGCTTCACCTGAACATTGTAGATATGGAAATAGTCATAAGAGCATCCACAAGTCCTGCCAAAGAAAGCTACATGTTTAGCCTCCTAGCTACAGTAGCTCCAGCTGTATCTGTGGGTTTACATCTGGTTGGAGATATTTTTTTCTTCTTCATTTTTATATAAGAGGCAAAAACCTTATTGTGGAAGTTGCATGTTCTGAACATTGCAAACCCTGTAGCGCACTTGGGTGTCTGAGCTGTGATCTTATCAAGTGCCCCTGTTTGTATAACTGATTACAGCTCATATGAGTTCAGGACTTCAAAAGATTTAATCAGGAAGCCCAACTGAGATGAGTCAGATCAAACAATACAATATCAATTTTTTTCAGTAATCTGTGGTCAATATAACAAAAAGAGAATATAAAAAAGAAAAAGAGTCTTGGTTTAATAGCTGGAAAATGATTATAAAAATCCTGTTCTCCTCTCGTTTTCACAACTTTTCCACTGATAACCAAGGTGTTTTCACAATTTTCTGTTAGGAGCAGTCTCGTTGATGAACCAGGCTAGCGTTATAAATGGTGTTTGAGCATGAATTCTTAACACAGTACTAATAATAGCGAACAATATTGTTTCTCTCTGCAGTATAACTCAAATTTATCACTTGTCTCCAATATATATAACATGTACCATACAAGCAAATCTGTATCCTTAATGATGGCTAAAACAGATCACATAACAAAGACAGTGGGCTACATATATCCGTTTAATTTCCTGTAAAGTTCAATTTCTATCTGTTCTCATATGAAGCTAAAAATGCTTTTCTTGTCTGTCAGCAGAACTTCAACCCACAAACGCATTTTTTGAAGGATAAAAGAAAAGCAATATTATCTGACATTGGTATCAAATGTTCTTTCCAGAGGTGTTGTAATGTAACATCTGAAACTCCTTCAACCTCAAACATGTTTTGACAACTCTGGCATGCAGCAACTATTTTTGTTTTGTTTTATAAAAGCACCCAGACTCTGATAACTGTCTAATCAGTGAAATCTTAACAATGAAGCAGACTCTCTGCTATAAAAAAGAAAAACCTAAGATAATGTAAGAAAATGTAGCCATATTTTCATGTGTGTCTTTTCTGGAGTGAGAGTGAAATTTTGGCTTTGATTTGATGAATGCTGGCTCTTAAAGAATCCCACCATTTCTTTTGTCAGTCTGCCAGAGCGTAGAACTAAACCAGCAAAGTTTATTCCTGGACATTGATTGACCCCTAAATATTGAACAAGCCAAATTTTTAATGGTAAATAGGATTAAGTTTAACATTCTTGGTGCTTCACTTAAACTAAAACACTGAGGAATTTTTTCCAAGCATGGCAAAGGTCAACACATCTGGTCTGTGAATTTTTTCTATACTCAAGTATCCAGCACACTCACGTCTTATCATGAAAGCATTTTCCAGGGTTTAGACAACCTTTTCACAGAGGAAGAAAGACACCAGGGCTATGCTTTGAACTTGAGATAACATGGTCTCCACATGGGCTGCGCTAGGAAAATGGTGTTGTGTGAGTAAATGCATTTACATTTTCAAATCAAAACAAAATCATAGAAAATCTGGTGGTTCCGCTCTCTGCAGAGAACAATTTTTTCTCTCTTTTTTTTATTTTAGAAAAGAGGTAGAGCAACAGAATGTCCCTTCTGTAAAGATGTTAAACATACAGTATGCACATAATCAGAAAGTCTGGGCAGCATTAAACACTGTTATGTGCCGTTTTTCTATATTACGTTACGTAAAACTTGAGAGTCATTCCAGTTTAATAAGCATGAAGAGAACACACTTCCCCGAGAGAAGCTTTCAGAGTCCAAAGGATTAAGTCTGATTTTTCCATCAAGCCATTCTCATGTCTTTGGTCAGAGTTTGGCGACAAGCAAGTCCTGATTTACACATCTTCCATTTCCCCTCACTGACCACCTCCCCTACCTGACGGGACCAGCTGCACCTAATGACATATTAGCTGCCATTTTCAAAATTCCTGCAGTGCTCCTCTGCTCTCAGCATTTCTGTCAGCACTCAATATGATGGTCTAATTTTACCAAGGCTGGCACGCCTGTGCCCCCTGAGCACTGACACTCTCATATATAATCTCAATTACAAACATGAGCTCTGCAAGTGTTGGAAGCCAACTGTGACATAATCATTTATTACAGTTAAGAAGAATTTGAAGCACATTTATTTAACTTAATCTATGCAGTGGCTCTGATTTTACACTAAAACTACATTTCAGAGAAAAGTATTGTGCATCAGTAATTTTGAACACCGCATGCATAATGGTTTCTTATATAGTAAAATAGGAAAATGTCTTTTTTATGAAATGCATTGCTTTATACTAAACTACAACAGTTAATAAAACTACACTTTCTCAATCAGCTACAAGAATCAAGTTTGAATAGATTCTATTTGACTCTACTTTTACTTGTAATTACATAGTTTCACATTATTGTATCATATGCAAATGAAAGGCTTTTTTGCAACACCAGTACCTACTGACCAAAATGTGTTTTAAAATGATTGCTGTAGCTTTTTTTTCTCACTTATGCTTTGTATGATTTAGTTACACTTTCTAATGCACAACCATATACAATCCAGTGCAGACCTTCTGGTTTAGGCCTTGGAATGAGCTGCACAGCCCTCTGGGTAATGAGCTTGGGATGTGCTCTCTTTTACCATTCCAGGCAGAGCACAGCAGGCCGTGCTCAGTATCAATGACAAAAGCAGACAGAGAGCAAGCATTGATGCATAAAACATGAGCGTGAGAAAGTTAGTTCAACTGAGTCAATTATAACTTTTTTGAGGAACATAGAGGAAGCTGCTCAGGCAGAACATTTAAATTAGTGCTTTGTTAACTGCATGTATGAGTGATCGTTGTTTAAAGCACAAGAACAAGATAAAACTCAAAGGCAGAAGAAAGAAACGCACTGAGCTCCAGTTATTCCATAATGTACAAGTACTATAAGCTCGACAGAGAACACGATTTAAAGAACAGCTGAAGAATTTATTTAGCACAAAAGAATGTGACATTTGGTGAAAGATGACTTTGTGGAGAAGTGTTAACTATAAGGCAAACACTTTTAAACAAGCATGCAGTAAGACTACTGTGTAGTCCACAGAGTTACAGCAGTGTTGTTTAAATTCAGACAAGGCCGCCGAGTTGTTATGGTTGAAACCATATGGGAGTGATTTGCAAAGAGAACCTCTGGCATTGATTCCAGGCTCTGATTTTGATGTACAGATAGGCACTGTACACATTTCCATTAATGTGAAAATATTCCAAGATAAATGTGTCGCTGTCATTGCAATGGGAAGGAAAATTCCAGACCTAAACCATGAACATATTAAAATGACCGTTCATGTGCTTTTCCCCAAATGTCAACACAAATGCAGGGAATTAGCTTGTCCAATGTTTTCTAGTTATTCCATTTAACATTCATAAAACAACAAACAGCATTTTCCACATTTTTTTTCACTATGAAGCTATTCAATTATAAAATATTCCAGTAATTGGAGTCCATTAAAAACAATGTGTCTATAAAGTTTCAGTGTTTCTGTATGTTTCCTTAACAGGGAGATTTGTATCTGCTTTTCTCTCCTGCTTGGATCAAATTAGTGGAGGGGCCTGTTTCAGGAAAACTATAGCATGGAACAACACATGAATCAGCTCAAAACTTCTTTTGTTGCATCAGTTTCTCCTACGCTTACATTATATCACTGAGGGGGGGAAGGTTTTAGGCTTTCTGGGAGTTTTCTGGCAGCTAGAAGTCTCATGATGAAGCGCTCACCTCTGAACAGGGAGCCAAAGGACAATTTATGAGAACTTTATTGACTTTAGTTTTAAACAATGAGTAATACAATCATTTTCAAAGATAAAACATCAGACATTAGCTTTCCTAAGGCTCTTAACATGTGAAAAAGAAACATTAACATTAAATGCTGCCCTGCTACTTTAATTTATTTTGGTTTGTTTAAATGGGAATTTAAACTGTTCTCTCACAATTAAAACAAAAGTTCACTGTTGTCCACTACTCTCTGGGGAGTTCAACTTAAGGTCTTGCCCAATCAAATTTCTGTAGTTAAAAAAAAATCTGCTGCCAAAAAGTACACCAAATGACTTCTGATTATGGAAAGAGTTCGTAATTGACATAATACTGCTCTCTCAAAGCAGCACAGCATATTTGGGATCTTGTAATCTGTCTCTGAAACACAGTAATGCCCACAACATGTTAGCCATGCAGAGATCCCAATCTGAGCGGTCATGAGAATTCCATTTACTTCAGATAGTTGGCAAATTACAAGGAAAACAAAGCACACACACCCATATAGCAACATGCAGACACTATGGCACCATCGCATATAGCTCTCTCTTTGTGAGCCAACACTCCCGGCAGTGCTTGTGCTCAACTCTACCTGCAGATTACTGACATAAAGTACAAGAGAGAAGAATTTTAATCAAAGTTTGTGCTTTTTTTAGTGCTAAAACAAAAGGGAGAATTTGTAATCGTTTCCGGATTCTCTGCTGGTCAAAACCATCTTAATCTTAAGTGGCATCTTGGCAGATGGAGCAATAGTTCTCAAAACTTAGAAAACACTTTAATCTTGTAGCGTTTCTTGAAATAGAGGGATTTGATTATCAAAGAGCAGATTCATAGTTTTATCAGATTTTAACATGTAGAGTCAGTTGAGACTTTTAACCTAACAACAGTCTGTTATCAGTGAGTGCATAAACTATGTTGTAAATAAGTTATGGCGGATGTAAGAAGGGAAGTATTTGGCTATGGAGCAGAAAATATGAGAGTGCTTTAAAAGTTTGGTGACAGAAGGGCTGGAAAAAATACCTGCCGAAATGTTTTCAAATCTGTCAAATTTAACAGTGTTCAAATTTAATTCAGTATCTCTGCTTCTTTTTTTGCAGAATAACAGCCGAGGCGTTTCTTTGATAGGTGGGGGGAAAGCATGTTGTTGCTTCTCCTCCTGCAGCCTATGACTCTTTTAACCTGTAACTTCAGTCTGTAAGCAGCTGCATACCCGCATGCAAATGCCTCCATGAGAACTTCACTGCCTGCATCCATCAAAGCGACAGAAAGATTGAGGATGCAGTGCAGGCTGCTGGCATGTACGGCTTGAATATGGTTGGATTTCTTATTAATAAACAAACCAAAAGTGAACGATAAGAGCATTAACATGACACTAGTTTTCATATTTAAGAATATTCATATTGATTCTTAAACCAGGACACAGAGGATTTTTAATATGTTTGTCAGAGACAGATCTGATTGGTGATTGTTTTGGTAGGAACATAAGCTTCAATACACGTTTTCCAACATGAAGAAACATGTCACCCATTGCAAATGCTAACAGGAATATACTGACTACATACACAGAAATAAAAAATGTTTAGCTGCTTTCTCAAAAACATAAAGAGTACAAAAAGAATGCTTGTTTATCTAAACCAGCAGACAACAACTCAAATGTTAAACTACAGAAATCCAAGTTTTTGGGTTTTTTTTTTTATAAACATGTACTGATTTGTTTACAGTAAAATAAAGAACAGCATTACACAAGAAGTCGTGTGATGGAAAACAAAAGTTTTTTATTTAAAAAAAACAAGACAAGTCTCAACCAATGGAATAAATTGGTAAAAGATTAGTAGAATCTAAAAAAATCTCTCTGAGTGTAACTGTCAGGAAAAGAAAACAAAACTCACTGGATGAGATTAAGACACATAAAGCTGTTCTCATGTTTGAATCATGGTAACTGTATCCTGCGGGAGAAGAGAGAAACAGGCACATCAGAAATGTGACTGTTTTAGTACAAAATGGCATTTCGCAGTTCAGCTTAGCATCCAAACTGTTTCTGGTCATTGTGCTGTCTTTATTTCAACATAAACTTAAATAAATTGACAACTAAGGAGATATTTTAATGTAAATGTCTGGAGTCTAACTTTTTGACTTCTTGCTTTATCTGTTGTTTTTGCATGATATCATTCACATTTATGATCTGTATATATATATATA
>JBAMHX010000013.1:5537585-5559177 GCA_037177515.1 Pseudomugil tenellus
GAACGGACACTCCAAAAAAATCGGATTTCACAAAAAAATCCGAATTGAGCATTATGCCCTGCAGTCTGAACGTAGCCCTAGGGATGGCTAGACCACCCCTAACTCTAAGATATATAAAAAATAAAAAGTTTTAAACCTATTATTTAATATAGAGACTATGTCTGCCTCCCAAACTGGGAGCTGAATCAATCAGTGAGGGGTCTGATGGCCAAATGCCCCAGGAATTACAAGTAAGCCTGCTGCCTGAGAGAGAAGTGAGGAAGATGAGAGAATTTTAAATTCTAATATGCATTCTAAAATGCAAATAACCAAATAACCGGGGTAATTTTGCACCTAATTTCACAGGATTTACAAGTTAGCATTGACAATAATAAAATATGGAATGTTTTAAAGATAAGACATGGTGAACTTGTCATCATGGCCTAACATGCTGTTTTCTAATTTAGCCTAAAGCAACTTACATGTGATAAGTGATGAATTAACCATAGCACTTAACATAACACACATGTCCTATGGGTGGGAGGAAGCTAGAGTATGGAGAGAGGACCCACACATACACTGTGAAAATATGCAAACTCCATACAGAAAGGCCACTGTTCAAACCTCTCCCATGCCAAGGCTTAAACCAGTAACCTTCTTGCTACAAGGCTATAGTGCTAAACAGGCCACTATGTGGGTGTTAACTACACCAGTACTGCTTTTCAGATGCAATCTCACAATAACCTCCTTTACTGTCAACACATTGATTGTTTTGTTTATACAAACTTTATCTGGTCAATGTTCTCTAATATTCCCCTCCAAGTGGAATTGTCCAGTAACAAGAGCAGTGCATAAATCTTCAACACTTCACACATCTCATTTTTGCATTTCAGACTGAAATAGATTTAAAAATCTATTTTGAAGGTAATTAAATAGATAAGCACATTCTAACTTCTTTGTACCATCCAAACTGATCAGAGGAATCAAAACAACAGCTGCTCCTGGCTATAGCAGTTGCTGATTGCAGCAAAAAAGAGATTGTTCTTTCCTGTCCTTGTGCAAAATTGTTGAAAAGCATGCCCCTTCATTATAAAAGAGACAGTCATCCCCAAAACATCCCCGTGGGGAATTTGTTCATGCAACCTTTAATTACATTTAAATAAGATGCAATCCCAATGGATTGTAAGACTAAGCCATGTGAAGAGGAAAGGATGTATTTCAGTCCTTCTTATGACGTTTTTAATACTAATAAAGTAGCTTTTCCAAACCATAAAGTCCAGCCACGAAGAAACAGAACTTTCTGGTAATGTGTTGCTGTATTTATTTGTAAATTAAAATAACCAATAAAAAAATGCCATGAAGGTAATGGTTGCAATGTACAAATAATGTATTTTATCCCTGGTTTCTAACAGATTTCAGCAAGAAGCTACTCATGTTAACTCGTTACACTGAACTGTAACAGTTTCAGTTTATAATGCTTCCAAACTTTAGTAAATACTTGCTGAGGGGACCAGCGTATTAATAAACTTTAAAAGCTGGTATCTCTAATGCAATGACTTGATTTTGTAGTTATATTCTCATCTACAGAGAAGAATATTCGCAAAGTAAATCTAGTGGGAATAAGCAGGATGACGAGCTTTAAACTAGCAGCTGGTTTGCATCAAGTGGGCAAGAGGTGGCCGGGGTTTTCCTGCTACAGCCAAACTCAAACCTTTTACCTGAGTGACTTTTATATGCTTAACTTTCTCACAAATTAATGTCAAAATGTTTTTAATAACCAAACTGAAAACATATTTTTATCCACAACAAATGCAGGACAAGTTGTAATATGGGAAAAAAAGTAAAAGTGATTATTGTATGAAGTGTTTTGTCTCACTATTAATTACACCAAAACACTTTGCAGACAACGGCAGAAGGATATAATTAATGTCTCAGACCAACAAAAAACAGATGTAATTCTGTTCATAAAGAGGCCACCATGCAGCCTCTACTCATGTATTACCGAGAAACTATTTGCTTCAGGCAGCCATACAGGCATTTTTCTTTTAACAAGGAGTTCAAGGCTCAGGATTTGTTCTTATTTAACTAGTCACAAAATGAGGGGGAAAAAAAAATCATATTTACCATAATTTCTGCAGTGAAAAAGTATGCACAGACATCCCAATCTCTCTGATGTGATTCACATATTTTTTGGTGAATTTGGTACTTTAGATGTCATACAAGAAACAAATGAACATGTGCTGCAGGTTCAGGACAGGAAAGAAGAAATAATGAAGAACACAAACCTGTGACATATGTGTAAGATCATTCATTAGGCTCAGCCTGTATAATGAAGACCATGAAAGGGACTTCTTTGTTAAAATGCACAGTTTGCACCTGATTGAATTTTAAGTTTTGTTTTTTTTTTTGTCTGTTTCCAACTGCTCTAGTGTGAAGATACTTGTTGAGTTTTTCCCCATTACATGCTGATTATCAGCTTTGTGAATCATCGGATCAACATTTTCAAACTTTGTTGGATTACTTTGGTCCAAATGAGCAAAGCAAGCCCAGCTTTGAACCTTTCAAACAGAAAAATGACCAGTAACATCTGCAAGAGAGTGTGAGCCAGTTTTCCAAGCTTTTTTGTTTGTGGTCACTCTGAGTAACACAATGACTCACTATTTAATGGGGGAATTCAACAAGTCTTTGAGGTTCACAATTATTTTTAATGGGAGCTGATGCCATAAATTCATGAGTTACGGTAAAAAAAAAAAGTCATCCTGTGCAAACCCTGTGAGGTAATGTGAGTATTTCATGTGCAATAAATCAAGGATCAGCATCTTTGTGGATTAGATTTATACCAACATCCCTTGTGTCTATATGTTGTTTAAAGGACATTATATTCTGTTGGTATGTTATTGGAATCACAGCTCCTTTGTTGCCACATTAGAGTGTTATTTTCTTTTCAGAGTGAGGCATGTAGACCTATATGAGATAGTCCGAAAGGTTTCTGACTCCAGACCTATCTTTAACTTCTGAAGGAAGCTAAAGCAGGGGGCTGTACCTAAATCTACAGACTCTTGTTGGAGTTCATTTCCCCATAACCTCCTCCTCTCAATGAATTCCAGATGTTTTTCAGACAAAAGTGAATTTAAAAGGGGTGGAGGAGTGCTGCTAGTTGTGAGGAGCTGTTTTTTTGTTTTGTTTTTTTTTTGTATGGTATGCATAATGTATGTACGTTGCCTACATGAGAAGTAGCATTGGCCCCTTAACCGCTGGCATTCCTCCAATGTTGGCCTCAGACATTTTGTCCTTCAGCTCTTAAACAAGTAATGCAACTCAGGTTTTAGGTATGAAAAACAATTAATGATTTACATTTAAATCAACTACATTTTAAATGGAGCACTGTATAAAGGAGGAGTAGCTGTAATGCAGAGCGAGTCTACACAAACCATATGACTGCTAACTTAGTTCAAGCAACATCCAGCACAGAAACTATTCCAAGTCGAACAAAGTCACATTTTGGCACAGAGTTCACAATTTTGGCAAATTCAAATAGTAGGTCGGGCAAGCAAGCAGAGGAGGTGTTTTGCATCTAGTGACTGTGTGTGGTCTGCAGCACTGGAATAACCAAAGGTAATGAAGTCATGACTGGAAGAAGTACACTGTTCTCCATTTTTAATAAATATCAAATCCTCTGGCCCTGAGGGCCAGAAGAAAGGAGACTCAATTTTGGCTCTTGATATAGTGGCACCCCCATGAAAGATTCTCAGACAAAAGGAATCCAATGAAAAATGCCTGAAATGCATCTTGTCTGTGCAGCTCCAACAATGCAAAAGTGAAACATGTCGACAAAGAGCTAGATTGAACTTTACTCTAGACTAGAAAATTGTTCACTTTGCATTTGCTTGTGTGCATGTTTTTTGCTTTTAGCTACATGTGGCTTGTTACTTCTTTTAAATATGAAGGATGCTGATGTAGAATTAGTGTTTTGCCATGAAACTGTCCCAAGCCCAACCATCCTAAAACAGCCCTGACTTCTGGCTGCAAATCATGGTTTCACACTCACTCTTCTTTTGCTTGACTCACTCAATCAGAACTGCAGACTCATTGTTTGCTTTTCCTTCCTGGTAGCTGCACACGTCGGCTACCGCACATGACATTGGCAGCAGATGTGGCGAAGCCCAGAAAAATAAACTGGCCGACGATGATGCCGTCCGCAGAAGCTAAATATTGACTTAGCGACCTGTAATCAGATTCACACACATGACAGAATGGAAATAAACAGCAACATTTGCTCGTGTCGCCTCTGCCGACCCTCCCACCACAACACAGGAACTCAAATTTGCAGAAAAAAAAAAAAACAGCAGCCTGGGTCTCTGAGCTCAGCCAATCTGGTAATGAAGGCTTGTGTATGACACAGAGGGGTGGGAAGAGGAAAATGGGAGCCATAGTATGATGTATAATTACTTCTCTCACAGTCCTGCCTCATTCTAGCTCTCAAATCAACATCTGTAAATGCTTCAGTGCGGAAATCCTTTCAAAAACTAGAATTTGACCTTTAGATCTTCGAGCATAACAGCTGATTTACATAGATTGAGTGAGAAGATTTAAGTGACGAAGCTGCTTTGGGACCTTTTCATATGTTGCAAAATAATTATAAAGCATTTCCACGGGAGTCAAGTGATTTTTCAAGTCTGTTATATTCAACTTAAGCAAATGTTTAGGAGATAACCTTTCTCCACATGTGTTTATAAGATCAATGTTAAGGCAAGCATCTGTTTATCTGCCTGAGTCACAGTGCTGGCTCATCCTCCACAGAGAGAGAAAGCATTAAGCCTGCGTTCTCGGAGCTCTATAAATTATGGCTCCAAATAGAAGACCTTCATGTGGTTGGAATCTGGAGATTAAACAATGGTCATAAATCAGGCACACCTAGGGTGTTATAAATCTGTCATTCTATCTTTGGACTCATTGCACTCTGAGGCCCGTTTACAAGATTTCAGGATTTTTCAGTGTGGAAAGGGGAATCATTTTGAGATGGAGATTATCTCCTGCAGTTGTATTTTTCTACAGGAAAATCTCTTTCGGCAGAGGATCAACAGAAAGCAAATTCTCTGTGAATTGAGTTATTTGAATGCTTACACTGGGTTCCAATCATTATTTTGGCTCATGTGGGCTTTTGATTTCATCAGATCTGCAAAAATGGCACATCTTTAATTTATATGTAACTACTGCATCTCTTTAATTTGCATGTAAAGTGCAGCAATGTGTGTGTTAAATGGTAGAATTGTATTTCAGCATTCACTTAACTCTTGATGAAGGAGTGCACCTGCTGCAATACCTGCAGGAACTTCATCAGCTCATAAAAATTATGAATGAAAACCTTGTTATTCATTTTTAAACAAGAAAATCAAGGATGCATTTCTTAAGAAACCAGTTACTTCTCTGGACACACTCGTCCATTCCCAAGTTCATTGCCTGACATATTGTGGCATATTCTTTCATTATTATAAACTTTTTTATGTCATATTCCTAAAACATTCGACCATGTCATTGCATGTTTCTGAAGAAAACCAAAGCTTTCATAAAGCAGTACTCATCTATATTTGAGTTATATGCACAATTATTATTTCTCCTAGGATTATTTGCTGCAGATGTTTGAGAAAATTTTTTGTATTACACAGCAAACCATCTGCTATTCATTCAGTCTTTATTTGTTTTGTTTTGTTTTCTATGAGTTCAACACACTAAAAATCAATGTTCAGAATCTTTAATCACTTGCCAATTGACAAAAGTAATAGGGGCATAAAAGCTTGTGCTGAGCTTTATGTTTTGCAGCAATAAGGATCTCAGCCACATGTTTTTCTACCCAGTATATACACAGCAGGCTTAATGTGTGTATGTGTACATAACTTAAATCAATAGGATGAGGATCTAATCAGGTCCAAATCTGGATTGAACCCAGCAAGATAACACGTATGTGACTATATTTGTGTGTGTTTCTCTTTACTGGTGAAGTAAAAAAAACACAAAAGACAACAATAGTTTCTCAGTACATGCAAGTTTGAATAGCTTGCTTCTACTGAAAACACAAGTGCCACGTTTAGTGCTTGAACATGACAGATGTTACCAAAAGTTGACAGGTATGACATGGAATGACAAGATAACAACTTACACAAAAACATACGATTTCTGACACATCAAAAGCTCTAAAATCTTACTTAAACTAAAACCTTTAGGGTGGAACTGGATCATATTTCTCACATGAAACAAAACAGAACATAGGAGCTGACATGAAAAAAATGCTTTACCACTTAATGAAGGGCTGGCCTGCCATGTGAAAATTCAGCTATACTTTTATACCAGTCAAATTATTTAACAAGCTGGCACCTCCAGTGCTGGCTGATCTGCTCAAGTTTGCACCACAAGCGATGGGAGCAAAGCAATGGATCCAGTATCTAATTTAGTCCCCATTCAGTTTGAATGAGAACCAAGACAACAGACATGTAAATTGCCTTCCTTTGCAGAGAACCCTTAAAGAAAAGCAGTAAGGATGTTCCAATACTATATTTTTCTGTCTGGTGTGCAAGAAAAACAGAACTATGATTGGATTTCCATGGTACTGGATGGTGTTTTGACAGAAATCACAAATCTTGATCCCTTCACTTTTTGCCAGATCAGCAAGTATTTTTGATTCCAGGATCAGTATTGGGCCAACTCTAGATGAAAGTGGACAGTTATATGAAATCTGACTGTTTTTTGTAAAACTAAAATGGTATTTAGTAAACCAAAAGGGGTTTTTCTCCTTGGAACTTGCTCTATTATCTAAAAATGTTGCCATCTTTGAAAGAGCATGATGTTCTAGTCAGGGCCAAGAAAACTAGATATTGGATTATGCAAAAATATTCCACTTTACAGTACAGATAAGTAACGTTTTCCATCTTCTCCCAACAAAACACTTTAATCTCAGACTGCAGGTTTAGTTGTTGGGCAGAAGAGTGCTCAGTTATCACCCTCAATTCTAACAAACAAGCATCTAGTTTGAGTTTAGGAAGAGATATCTGTCAGTATATAAAAGATATATTGGTACTTTTGTGCAGTAAAAATATGAATGAATATATATACATTAGGTCTGTATTGTTATAAATCATATGTTCTAAACGTTAGAATGAAGCTATGCACATAAAATGTATTTGTAATAACTTAAATGGTTGTTTGTCTTCCATCATACTCACAACAAAACATGATGTGACTGTAAAACAGCTCCATTTGGTCCTATTAGTATGTGGGAATATATACTTTTTATATCCATTGCTGAGATCAAGCTGAAAAATTCTAATTTCCCTCCTTTATTTAAGTAGGAGGTTGTAATCAGTGGATGCCTGGATAAACTGTCAGCTTAGAACAATTTTGTCCTCAGCCATCTTGGCCATACTTGATTTGCCCCATTTGTCCCTTTTCGATGCCGGCACATTTTTGGCTTCACTACACAGAAGAGGAGATAGCAACTCTGATGACGCCAAAGGTAATCACAGGAACCTGAAAGGGCTTCTGCAATTGGTGCAAAAAGCACATCGGAGGTTAAAGAGGAGATTATATTCCATGCCAGGCTAATTGCTGATGATTGGTGGGCAGATTGGAACATTGCCAGCTAATCTAGATCAGAGCAAATTGATGAAGACTTGACCAGATCCCTTCTGTTAAATGGTTTGAAAAAGAAAAAGCACACACAAAACATAAACATTTGTTTCATGACATAGATGTCATGTTCATCCAAGTTTTTAGGAAAGGAAAAAAATGGTAAACAACTTAAGAATAATGCATGAACTCACAAATGTAGGCTACATATTACTACATACTGACCCAGACAAGGGGTCCAATTTCACTGACCAGAGTAAAGCATGTAATTAACTGTTTTTGTCTCAATATACAAGCATAGAAGGAGAACAGAATAAAGTCCAACTCTTCCTTTGTGCAAGTCAGTATTGAGAAAAAAAGCTGTTTGCCATTATGTTGAGAAGTAGACTTATCTGTACATTTTGTGCCAGCTTTTGAAAAATTCCACATTTTTATGAAAAAATATCAGAAATGATGGCCCAAAGTTTTAAATAGACCCGTATGTCATCCTGTATCTTCAACTTTTAGACATTTTGCAGTAACAGGTTAATTGACCTGAACTGAACATAACTTGGTTACATTTTTTTTTACTATTTTTTTACCATAGCTTTATCACAAGTTCTGATAACAAACATAACTTGTTAAAAAATGGGAAATTACAATAATGACTTATACAATGTAATTAATAAATGTTGGGCTCTTTCTTAAGGCATTTGTTTAATAATTATTTGTGTCATTACTTCCATTTCACTGCTGTTAGTCAATTGCTTATAAAACAAATATAATGTGTCACAAAAATGTGTCTATTTATTTTACAATGCTTGAATACCTTTCCTTTTCCTTTGTCTCCTTTAGTGTGAAAGCTTTCTTTGTGAAATAAGGATGTGAACGATCTTAAACAATATGGGATTTTAATAAGAAAAACATCCAATAAAAGTTTACATGACTTCTTTTTGTCATTTCTACAAATGACTGTAGATTTGCACAAAAATACTATCACAGCAAATCTTTTGCGCTATACTTATTTTCTCACCCACTAATTAAATCAACTTTAAAACTGCACGGTATGTTGGGTGCTTTTTCTTTGACGAAAACCAAAGTATCAAACATCACCAGTTCTGGAGGTTTAAAAACCTGCAGAGAAAATTTACACAAAGAACAATTATGTCCCTGTTGCCTGTGTAATAAGAAATGTGCCCAACCTTTTTATGACTAATGTCAAAAGTAGAGTGTGTCATGTGTCAACATGGCAATTTTCTCTCCATAATTAAGTTTTCCAGCTGTTGCCTTTATGCCATAAAATGACCTCCAGTATAACTTCTTTCCTGCTGATGTGCCACAAGCACCATGGGTAAAAGCAGCTGTAGCAAATCAGAGGTGAGCTGGAGAAGTCATAAATCCTCGTCAGCTCATGTGTTGTTTGCTTAGTGACACTTCTTCAAAGAGAAGTTGCTTCGCTTGTCCAGCTGTTTAAAGTATGGGTTGCAAGGGTGCAGTTCTTTTGAACTCCTCTAATGATGATGAATTAGATGGTGAAGCAGTGGATATACTTACAGTATTAATATCACTTCTTGGAAGAGATCTGATACCCAGAAAAATGAGCTGGGAGAAGATAATGTTCAGCCTCCTCATATTTTGCTCTCTTGCAAGATTAGTTTTCTATGCGCTTTGCTTAAATTTGACATTTTTCTTGTCTGTGGGGAAGGGAATAATGTGAGCCACAGAATGTGAAGTACCAGTATGTATTAGTGTTAGCTTCTGAACATAAAAGACATGTAAGAAACTAAATATGAGCCAGCAAAAGCATGGTAATATAAAAAAAAATGAAAACAAAACTTTTACCTTCAGTTAGGTCCAAATTTAACATTAGCCCCTGTTTTTATGTCTTTGATCAGCTTAGCTTCCACCACCCTCTGTCTCACATGCAGTTATGTAAACTTTTGTAGTGCCTTTCTCTTTATTGTTAAATATAAAAGACCCTACAGTAAACTCCCCCCTATTTTATAGTATTATGTTTAGGTTCTGACTTCCTTTGAGGTTCCTTCTCTGCAGGTATTTGTTAGAGACTTATTTTAAGGCATGTGTATTAGAAAGAACAAAATAATGTGTTTTCTTTGGGAGGTTGGAATAAAAGCTAAATTTGTGGCAAAGAAACGTTCTCTGTGGTACATCACCACAGAGGACATGTTGGGTGTGTTTTGGATAATTTACCACATTTTCTAGTTACTTCAGAACTATCTATTAATTTTTGTCAAACCTTTCAGTGGAAATGCAGAAATGATAATATGCCTCTTCCTACTTTTTCACACGACTCACGAAAGGTTTTGGCCAATCACAGAGTGGTTATAAGGGACAACACAAGAGAAGCATTTTGTCAAAATGAAGTATTGACAACACTTTGTGACAACTTTATTGATACAGCTCTTACATTATTGAAATTAAATAGACAAAAAGAAATCAGACAGAAGAATACTTCATGTCTTTTTGGAAGATTATGATGTTTCCATTATAAAGAGGTTTTTTTTCTCTTTCTTTTGCCTTTTTTGTTTTGTTTTGCTTTGTTGTTTTTATTTTTTGTCTGATGTAAGAAAAAAGAAAAACAAAGAAAGAAAGAACATTTTAAAAAGTATCTGGATGCAGTTTCTTTTGGGTTGGTTTAGACTTTTTTATCTTTTACAACACATTTAGCTCTCTGTATACTTGGAGTGCATCACTATAATCCTTGTTTTCTGAGCGTCTACCCCTCCCCCCTTCCCCCCCTCACCATCTCTTTTTCACCAGTGATCCCAGTCTGTCCTTGCATGCATCTGGCTACAATGTGTAGATTACACTAAATTCTACCCCAGATTGAATTTAGATAGATAGCTATTTTGGCTACTTTTCAGTGGGAGTCAACTCCCAGCAACTCCCAGTTTTTGCAGCATTTGTCTGGTTTTGTCTGCTAACTAACAACCATTGTTTTGGAGCTTCCTGTGAAATATCTGGGTAACCAATAACAGGATCCAAACTTCCTGTTCTGTGTGACAGTCATTGTTGAAGTACAGATGTATTTTCCAAAGCAAGGGAACATAAATAATTTTTTACTCCAGCATTGTGTGCTTACCTACATGTGAGAAACGCAGTCAGTTTGAACCTGACCGACTACTGCCAGGATTGCAAAACAGAAACCAGAAAGCTTCTCAAACTGATAATATTTTTATTGCCATTGGCAATTCTGCATATTTACAAGGCAGATATGCCTTAAGTTCAATTTAAAGTTACCTTTGAAACAATACAATAATAATAAAATAATAACATTGATAGTATAACATAAGTAAGTAAATAAATGAATATATGTTATCGTTTTGACAAGGACCAGCTTCAACCAAAACACATTCACACTATTAATTTCCTGATTTTATTTTGTATAAAAGGGACTGATCACAAAGAGATTTCCACGAGCACCAAACTCTTTACAGTAAGTGAACATCAAATATCCATCAAATAACTTAAACATATTGTTTGCTGCTCTTGATTGTAACTTTGAGAATAAACACAGGTTAATATTCGGTTACTGTAAGGAAGAATGTTCTGTTATAAAAAGGAAAAGGAAGGAAAACAGAAGCTAAAAACTGGACTCCTAGATAAATAGATTTATTCTTCGCATCTGCTGGTTCTGTGCAATTTTACTGTTCAATTTTACAATAAAGCCATACAGTTGCTGAGCAAATAAATTCCATAACACATCCAGCAGAAGGATTTGTCTTGGATCAAGCTCAATCCACCATATCTCCATTTGGTAAAAGTTGTCAGAGATAAAAATCACGCCAGAGACCCGGATACAGAAAACTCTTGTTTATCTTTGGCCTTTTCTGGGGCACTAAGAAAATGCCAACAAGGTTTTCATTGTGAAAGAACAGACGTTCTTTGTGTTCCCTGCCACTGAGTTATGTGTTTCCATAGCCCTGCACTCTCCACTCTTTAAATCATACAATATTCCCAAATTATAATGACATGTGCAGGATAAGGTTTCTCCTCTCTCAGACGTTTCTGTCAGACTGTCTTTAAGCTTGGTCTTGGCTGGGAAATCTGAGCCCCGCTCCACATTCAGCTTCACAGTCTGACTGAAGACAATACATTTCAGCAATTTGTTTGGTCTCAAGATCTCTTGTACAGATAAATAAAAAAAAGAAAGTCTGAATCCCAGAGGGGTAATTGCAATTGATTTCTTGAGTAAAATATGACAATATTTATCACTTTCCTGTTTTAAGTCAGTGTGTATAAATGTACAGAGGTCAAGAACAAGCACGGAATGCTTTTTTAGTATTATTACATCCAAACAATAAGTTAACCTCATTAAATGGAGATAACAGGGATTGTTTTTGTAAGATAACAAAATCATTTCTCTAATTATCTCAAGAAGTCCAAATTGCATATTTCTCAGAGGAAAAGTAACTTCTCATCACATGAAAATAAGCTTCCTGATCCCAAGATAATGGAATAATTAACTGGTGATCTCGAGATAATAATGCCATCAGACATAAATACTTGTAGGCTGTTCTATCTTGCAGGACAACATAATACTTGAGCTTAACCCCTTTTTCAGATTAACAGTTTCATTTAATGTCAAACCACCAAATGATGCTGGAAGAAAATCCATTAGGTCACTAATTTGTGGACTAAGAAACCACAAATCAGTACAAGGCTTTACCACAACCAACATTTAACAAAACCTGACCAAAAAAAAACACACATTACCTGTCCTCAAGCTGTCTAAAACATTAGAAGAAAAGATTCTAAATTTCTTCTTGTATGTAGACAAATACATGCAAACTGTGTGCATACTCAGAACTCTTCCCTGTTGCGATTCCCTGTAATTTTTCCTCCTCCCCTCCTCACTTTGCTCTTTTTCCTTCTCTTATTGGTTGTCAGTGACATGTCTGTGGTTGTGTGGAATCCTCCCATGTAAACAGGCACCTTTTAAAGCCAGCAGACTGCCAAAACCCCTAAATTTGTCACTTCCACAGCTCAGGGTTTTGTGGCTTAAGGTGCTAGCAAAGGTACTTAAAAGGAAAACCTCAAAACAAAGTGTGGCCTGAGATGGAAGAGATGTGGTAGATGGTTTGTATTCCTTTAGGTGTGCTGAGAATGCAAACCACCAAGTTGGCTCCAAAATGAATCAATTCACCCACCATCGTTTTATGCTTCAGATCTAATGTTTTGTTTTTCAGACAATTAGAAACATGAGGTTATCATATTACTCGCAGTTTAACAGTGTAGCTAAGGGTCAGTGGCTCACACTCTGTACATCCAGAACTTGGGATCTTTATTGCTCTGAGCCACAAACCCAACATTCATCAACTACACGTTTAGAAAAAGTTTTATTTTAAAAAGTGTAGCTTAGTCAAAAAGTATGGTTTCCTTCAAGTCACATTTGCCTACCAAAAATGATTTATTACTAGTATTTTTTGGCTATTTATTGATCATTATGGACAAAGATGGAAAATATATAACTGTAAAATGTATTTTTCAAAGATTTATGCATCCATTTATTGCTTTTCTTTTAATCAGAACAGGGTTCCAAGGCCAATAGTCTAAAAACTACTCTCAGTGACTGAGCTCATCACCCCATCCCAAAGGGTCAGCCCAGCCAACCTCTAGAAGAGGTTTATTTCTGCCCTTTAACATTCTTTATCTCAGTTAGGGGCTGAAACGTAAATACATTGGTAATAACTGCTTTACTTTACTTTATGTCTACCCAATCATAGACTGTGAAATCACCATCACTGCAGGGATTCACCAGATTAACCGACAATTTCCAATATCTCCAGTTGTAAACAAGAACACAAGATACTCAAAGTTTTTTACTTGAGGGAACAACACAAACCTGGTTTGGAATGGAAAATTCATCCCTTTCCACTTCAGACTTTGGGGTGCTAACTTTCATCCCATTATAAAAAACAAAAGCACTCGGAGAGTGCAGGCCTCCACCAAGCCACAGTGTCTCCCCCCCCCAACTTATTGTGGGACCCTGCCAAGGCTGTTACGTTTTGGTTAGCATTTGTTTGTGCACAAAATAACTCAAAAAGTTATGGACGAATTCTCGTGAAATTTTCAGGATGAATCCAGAATGGGAAGATGAAGAAGTGATTAAAATTTGGAGGTCCCCCCAGTTCACTGTGATTTGATCTGGATCTTCTCAATTTTTTAGGCACTTCTTCATCTTCCCATTCTGGAACCATCCTTAAAATTTCATGAGAATCCGTCCATTACTTTTTAAGTTATTTTGTGCACAAACAAACAAACAAACGGCAGCAAAAACATAACCTCCTTGGCAGAGGTAACCAGTCGTTACTTTTCTCAGTGCAGCTAGCAGAATGACTGCATCTGCAAACCCACCATTCATATTAAATAATAAACCGATCAAAAGACAAACGTCTTAGTCTGTAGCTCAAAGAGGGAAAAAAGGGAAACCATTACTTAGAATTCTGAAATGTCAGTAATTACTGGGTTTTTCTTATTCATGACATTATTCAAGTTTCACTATTTAACTCTATTTAAAATAGTTGTTTCTGGCCATTTGTGAAAATGAAGAACATTGTTTTAAAGGAAAGAATTACTTGCAGCTTTACTTGGAGGATCTCGCAAGTGATTCAAATATCCATAATTAAGATTCAATGATTGGTTTGAAGCAACTGACCTAAATTCACAGTAAAATTTTCATGCCCATCACGTGAAGATTTATTGCTTACATGATAATTTTGGCTGCTTGTACTTGTAATAGCTTGTCGGAGAATCTGTTGAGGCATCTTGATTATGTAGTGAGGGTATGGTAACACTTAAAAGTTCCATAAGTAAGAGATACAAACAATAACAAGTGGTGTGTCTAAATTCTATGTAGCTCTTTTTTTAGGACCTGGTTTTTGTTTTTTTAAATGTGTAACATTTTTACATAACTAGTCCAGTTAGATTGTTGGAATAAAAGAAAAAAGGGTTGGCTTTTTACAGTTTCCTCTTTGTACGGACTAATAATGCGCCTTAGTGGATATTAAATCCTCACAGGCTGAAAAAGCCAAACACACTGAAAGACAAGATAATCTACATGCTTCAATACTAGTCTTTCTGAAGAGATGTAAAGTTATAATTAAAGTAAATTGCATATTAGGTCTTATTCTAAATGGGAAGCAAAAAGTCAGACAGAAGCAAGAAAATATACAAAGAGAAGCTTTTACCAAATACATCTTGCACATTTCAGTTGGTGCAGTCAACTTCCAAATCAAACAAATTCACAGATCTGCAATAAATAAAGCAATAAGAGGTTAGCGTGACAGTTTATACTTTGCTCAAAATCCTGTTAAACTAAATCAGATTCTCGTTTTCTGCCCCATAACAGACAACAGGAAGTAGAACATTACATTATATTTTTACATTTGCTATTGAACAAATATAGACCTCCTTCAAAGAATTTAACTTTTCTAACCAGTTTTTTTCTTAAAGGGGGAATGACCATTTCACCAGCAAAATCCTCAAGTTTGCGCTCTTTAAACATTAATATCTCTGAAACAGTTTAAAATGATTACTTTGTTTTTTTAATAGAAGAGATTTCAGCCTTATGAAGCTAGCTTGCTGATTTCCTCAAACATGGAAGAGCGTCCGTCATCTGATTGGCAAAGTAAATGTCCTATCAGATCGTTTTGCTCTGTCACATGTTGCTACAGATCCAATTGGACTGCTTTATATCATCACGTGGTGTATCAAAGATCTAAATGGAACAAGAAATTCCACTCCTCACTACTTTGTGTCACAGAAAGGACTACAAAGACATTTGGGCTTACTTTGGGTGATACATCTCTCAGAACTCAGTCACACGCTATCTTTGGCAAAGTCTATAGCAACAGCCTGTAGAAGGCATCAGCTGCAATAATACCAGCAACTATATTTTGCACTTTTTATCGTTTTCGGGGTTTTTTTGGGTTTTTTTTTTTGTACATGTGTGTAATAGTTAGACCCTTTACATTTCACACTACAAAAACTGGCTTTAAAAACAAGAAAGGAAAAAACTACAAAACTTAGGTTAATTTTCCTTGAAATAAGATAAAATTTCCTGTTCTGTTGTCAGATAATTTATCTTATTTCAAGGAACATTAACCTGTCAAGAATTCCTAAAACAATAAAAAAAAATCTTTAAAAAAAACCTACTAAGTAAGAATAGTGATCTTACATTTAAAACAAATAAGCATATGTGTCCTTGATTTGAGATGTTTGTTCTTACTTAGATTTGAGTTTTTGCAGTGTACCCCATAATCCCTAAGACATTTGTAAACATTTTCAAAATGTCCAAAAAGATGTTTATTATAGTTTGCTGTGTTTTTTCAATACATAGATGTGAAATTTCTTTTTCTATTTATGTTTTGTTTCTACAAAACTGACCTTCCAACCACAAGGCAGCTCTGCCAGATTTTAAAATGCAAGCTGTGTTCCTGATGTCATGATGAATTGGCACATCAAGAGTTTTCAGGATTTAGTTGTTCCACAACTTAGCGGTTTTTGTGGGTGTCTTTCCAGCATGACTACAGAACCAAAAGCTTAAATGAAAACACTCTCAGATGGAATTTTTTGACAAAGACATAGTTTCTTTTGTCATATGTTCATATGTTCATACACATACAGATGTGCAAGGCTGCCTCTGCACAACATGCACACATGCCTTCGCAATTCTCCCATTATTCGTCTGGTGTCTTTCCACAGATCATGCTCGCCAGATGGCCAAGAAACAGATGAGAGCGAGCGCGACAAAGACAGAGAGAAGATAGGCCCTGACTGAGCATCTGAAGTGAATGATAAAGTGGAAGTACAAGGTAGAGAGTTGTAGGAGAGAAGAGATTGGAGAGGAGGGAGTAAATAGAGATGTGAGCGTGTCTGATGATTCACGCCTGCAAGGTGAAGGAGTGGGGGTAGAGAGGTCAAGGGACTGCAAGCAGGGAAGGGAAAGGGAGGGGTAGAGGGGGAGAAGAGAGGGTGTAAGTTAAATTTCTGCAAAGAAGAAAAACAAAACATATGCTGGTGTCCTGGTGATTTCTGTGTTAGCAAGAGACTGGTCTGAGCCGGTCACTTCTTTTCTTTTTTTTTTTTTACTAATTTCTTCTCCCAACACTGACCTTCTGTTCTTGTATCTCCATTTGTCTTTTTACTGATTTATTGATTCTTTCTACATCACTTGATGACACTAGACTTTTACCTATATTGCCTTGCTACATTGCCAAAACTTTACACACATTTTCTGTGACTAAAATAACTTGTAACTTCAACTCAGCCTTTCACGGGGCACAAGGTCAAATCAGAACATGGAAAAAGCCCAGGAGCCTCCACGAGATATCTGGAGAATGCCGAACATGGTCGACAAATGAAGACACAGCTGCACTCATCTAAGAGCGCCAAGTCTCCCAGGAACGGGAAGTTATGAGGCCCCTCACACACGCCTGTGTTTGCTTAGTCTCTGACACGGAAAGACAACCAACATGCAGGATGGGAAGAGGCAGAAATAATGGGAATAAAAGGATGCAGATGGGGGTAGATACTAAAGATCAAAGTTACTGCAAACAAACATCATTTCAAGAAAAAAAATGATACAGATAAGGTATTTGAATGATTTTTGGTAAACTGGGATGCTAAACAAAAACCTTGCAAGGCCATACAGTATAGCATCAGGCTCGAGGCTTCCACTTCAAGCTGAAGTCATACTGTCCTCCTGTAAATGTGATTTGTTCTTTAAGACATTTTTCAACAAACATGACTATCAACTGCTTTTATCATTTGTCTTCTTTGGCCACAAGGTTGCAGGCACTCCTGCTAACAAGAGCTGAACAGCTGAACAGGAGATGAAATTGTTATAATCAGGAAATTACAACATCAAACATTCTACAGTCTTCTTAAATCTCCTGTTTATGTTTAATTCCAGTTGTTCAGCAACAATATATCTTGGCAAAGTTCCTCAAAATTTTTAAGCATTTCTTTTTGTTGCCACAAATGATGAAGGAAATGGTCAGAGTTCAAAGCCGCCACACCTGACAGAATCTCAGGTGTGTTTCAGCAGGGAAAGTCCTAACATTTGCAGGCCTGCTGCTCTCGAGCACCAGAATTACCCAACACTAGTTTCCACCCTACAAATTCAGCAGCGCCATCGGATCTGAGTTTGATAATCTGCCCCGTAGTAAAATCCTCTAACACACTCTACAGACAAAACTAGTAGGGAACAAGTATGCTCAGAATGGAGGTGGCGGCTACCCCTCCATGTAGCTGTTCTCAGCTCACAGACAGTAGAACAGCCCCAGTATTTCCAAATACAGAGCTTTATTAGGAACAAACTGTAAGGGTACAAATAATTGTACACTTTTGAGAGTACAACAGTACTGTTGCGGAGGAGTCAGGCAGATTATGGCAGATATATTATTAGGGACCATCAAGCTCCCACAAAATGTGATAAAGTTATGTTTTTCTCAAAACGTAAAAAGTCATGCCATAGAAGGATAATGATGTCAAACTGTGGAAAAGATTCTTATAAACTTTAACTTTTTTAAGGGTAAAATATAAAACTAGGAGTATTTGTTTGTACTTGCCCACACACACACACACACACACACACACACACACACACACACACACACACCCTATATATCAACCAAAAGGTGTCAGTCACTGCTCCTAGCTGGTGGCCCACTGATGTCCATCTAAAAATACACCTACCCTCCACTCTACTGTACCACTTATACACACGGACACACACACACAGTTAAAACAACTGGCCAAGCTAAACTAGTGAAGGCAACGAGTTAATTGGAAGACAGGGGTTCTCTTTGAAGTTGTAACTTGGTCAGTGAGCCAACACTTCTGAGAGCTGAGAAGATTTACGAGTGCTACTGCTCACCTCTGCTTCCCCACAGCTGCTTCAACACTATCTGATGGTGGTGACTGAACTAGAAAGCCGATAAAAGCTCACAAAAATGCCTAGAATACCACCTCTTAAAGTTTAACTTGGATATTAAAGTCAATTATTGATTGCTCATGGACAGAAAAGGTGTAATTAAATCAGAAATGTTCTTTGTCTTTGTCTCCTCCCCATTCCACTTTTTTCTCTTTTTTTTATTTGCCTTTTCTCTAAATTTTGCGTTAATAAATTCTTGTAAGGTGGATTCATCTGAGCAACAGCCACTTCTTCACTGGTGAAAGAAAATTCAGATTAGGGACAGTTTAACTGGTAAATTGGGGCCCCCTGCTGGCCATTACTACACATTGCGTTCACTAATAAAATGAAAGAAATGTAAGGCAGCCTTGTAAACATCAAGTATTGAGCTAATTGTGCTTTTAAAAAAATGAACACAGTGTATAACCCGGTAATAATACATATTGCAAAAGATTTGTATTATTTTCTCTGACAAATTTATTCATTTCAAATTATATAAAGAAAAATAGTTATATTTGGATGCTTTGATGAACATCTAATTATATTGATTATTACAACAATTTCTTAATAATTCTATTCTCTTGTCCTTTAACAGACACTTTTCTACAAATCGACTTACATATGAGCGTGACAACAACACAAGCAAGAACATAATTACTGTAAGCACTCATCAGACTGCTCTACGTTAAACAAACAGCTGTATGTTTTGGAATAAAACAAAATATAAGCACCATGCAGGTTTTAAGGTCTGGGAGATGAATGAATATTGAGCTGGCAGAAATCTAACTTGCACAGGTGTAGTTAATCATGGCACCGCTTCTTTTGGTGTCTCAATTAGCAATGTTATTTAGACCACCCTCTGTGGACTGCGGCCTTTGTTAGCTCACCTGTGCCTTTCTCTCTGTGACAAGTCAAAAGGTCAGCCTTAGAAAGCATCTCTTCTCATCTCGGTGTCTTTCTTTCTGAATGACAGAAAAAAATAAACAGATAAAGACAAGAACACAATGATAATTCAGTTAAATGATTCATTAAAGCTTAGCCACTTGTCAAACACAGGTCTCTTTTATTTTATATACTAGAGTTGGATGATAATTTTGTATACAGCCTGAAGAAAATACAGCTTGATTAATATTAGGAAATCCATTAATTAAATCAATTTGATTAATATACTAAGATATCTCATTTGTTGTGACCCTTATGTGGATTAAGCAGTTAAATTAAAAAAAAGCAAATTAAAGCAAGTTAAAAGCAAATTAATGGATGCATGAATGAGATATTTTTTGTTTCCACATTTGTGCTGGTAGTAGTCCAAAAGGGAAGGCCATTTATTTCACAGCAGCACAGAATAACAACGTAAAAGAAAATTGTTAGCAAATGCATTCAAGAAACAGAATCCAAGTCACGTTTGGTATTTTTCCTGTAGGCATGCATAGTATAGAGACATATTGCACATAACAGCTGTGGTAGCAAATCTGTTCCTTATCTCAATCTGTGCTGACAATAAAATATTTCCATACCCCCTCCACCACTGACAAACGCACACAAATACAGAGAAACATCCAGACAGTTGTATTCATCAAGCCCAGACTGATTAATGCTTCTCCGCAGGTTTTGTCCTCTCTGCTGCAACATTGCCTGTTCTGTTTTAAGACCATTTATTGCTCTGACATTATCACTGTGAAAGTAAAAATGTATCATTGCTGCATTCAGTGTAAATTATCACAGCAACTGAGCTGCACTTAAAGGCCATTATTAAAGCTCTTCGAGCGAGAATAAAACTGGAGTACCTCTCATGAGCCTCCCCCCTGGCGCTGTCACACAACTGTAATGCTGCTTCTTGGTTCCACAACAGTCAAATCACAACAGTTGTTTCCTTTTTCAGATTAAAAAAAGGCCCTTGCATATTTATTGCCTTAATTTAACCCCAACTCAATTTCCAATGAGCTATTTGGCTCTGTTTTACAATCCAATCCCATTTATTTTCACAGTTCTTAAACCATTACACTGAGATGATGGGAGAAATCATTCTTGTTTGAAAGCGAATGTTGTTTTCAATTTTAAATGAAAATGTAGTGATGTATTATTTATAATATAGGGAAGAGAAACAGAAACACTTAATATATATCAAACTTAATTGGCAGACTTGTGCAGAGCTAGTCATCCATTTCTGCACAGGTCTGTCAGTTACCCATTGACATGTGTTGCTAGGGCTGCCCACCCCTGCTCAACAAGGTCCGACAACAGCAGAGACTGCAAGCAAGATTATACCAGGTTGCATGTTTTGAGAAAGAGAGATCCAGAGAAAATGATGGAGCCAATCCCAGCTAATAATGGGCGAGAGGCAGGGTTGCAAAAACTATATCCTGTGAAAATTAGAGGTCGGTTTAAGACAACACGAATAAGCTCTTACACAAAAACACAAGCAAACAAAACCTCGGCAGAACTAGGGTTCCAAAATTACTACGTCTCTAACCATGAAATTACAAGGTAACTTTATAGTTTCTACAGCTATAAAAACATAACTGCGCACTGCTCCTTCATGAATACTGTGGTTTTCAAATTAGGTCCCCAAGAAAAGCTAAATAATTTCCCATTAATTTGTTTCCATATCCCAGGCTTTGATTCAGCTGCTGTGGTGAGGAACCTTCGTAAAAGTACTAAAACTTTTATAAATTGGGAGGTTCGCTACAGATACACACTCTTAAGAGCAAAAGTTGGTCCTGAATGAGCATGGTTTTGATCTGGTGAACATGCAAACGCATCAGCCAGTGCTAATCACTGGGGAAAGCTTGTGAAAACCATGATGGATTTCACAGACCTGCTTTCTGAACTTGGGGTTTCATCACAAATCCATTTAAGCTTTTATGTAATTTGGTTAAATATACACAATCCTTTTTATCTTTTATGTGACCATTTTGGACCCACTAAACTTATTGGAAAGTATTATATAAAAAAGGGGAAATTCCCATTGAAAATACATTTAAAAAGAAACTTGAACTCTACTGTGTGTGTGTGTGTGTGTGTGTGTGTGTGTGTGTGTGTGTGTGTGTGTGTGTGTGTGTGTGTGTGTGTGTG
>JBAMHX010000013.1:5582275-5600743 GCA_037177515.1 Pseudomugil tenellus
TGTGTGTGTGTGTGTGTGTGTGTGTGTGTGTGTGTGTGTGTGTGTGTGTGTGTGTGTGTGTGTGTGTGTGAGGAAATAAGGATTTTTGTGTTTTAGTTTTGGAAAATCGGCTTGTTAAAGGAATCTAAGTGGATTTAGACATTAATGAATGTTTTGATAGGAGCCAGTATTTACTAGTATTTAGTAATGTTTAATCTGCGTTTAGTGCTGCATCAAATGAACACAAAATCTGGTTGAAATGAGATCAGGGCTCAGTGATGTTTGAAACTCAGACTATTTTAAAGAACCACAATCACATAATCCAGTCTGATCCGATATCTACTTAATCATATTCTTTTCTATGGTTTCGCAAGAGCTGAAGTTGCTTTTTATTTTTCAAAGCCGCCATGTTGTCTTCAATCATTTTGAACTTACTGCGTCACCACTACAGCGTCACAGACTCTGTGTTGTAGGTGCTGTCCCTCCTTGGCTCCAAGACGATCCTCTTGAGGGGACCTCTGGAGCTGCGGCACACACGGAAATCGGCCCATCCCTCCAAGAGTTCCTAAAACAAAGTATGAAAGCCAACCTAAGTGATTCAATGGGATGTGATTATGTTTCATTAGCTGCATAGTGTATCTTTGATGTATTGTATTTAATTTGATTTCTAATCCTAAATGAATCATGCAACAAGTTGAATTCTGCACTACTAAGGTTCGCTCAATAATCCAGAGCTGTTAAAATCTTTATCATTACTTGGATCCATTTGATTGTAGGAACCATTATGTCAGTAGACTTGTGGGAAAACTAAGATGACAAAGGCTTTATCCGTCTTTTACCAGAGGAACAAGAGAAGCTGAGGAAGCTCCCTCCGAATAGAGTTGGGGCTAATTTTGATCACAGCTCGCATACAGATGCCAACTGGCTTCCATCATTTGGTAGGGTGTGGAACAGTGGCCGGCGTTGGCAGTCCAGGTGAGTTGAAAAGATCTTCTGTACACCTGAGAATCACGCAGAAAGGTTGTAAAATGAGAATCAGTGATTATGACAGCCTGCAGTGCGACAGAGATTTTAGCTTTGGTTCATAACAGTCATCAGTAATGCTGTATTTAAAATTTTAGGACATTTTTGTGTTTTATTATGAGGACAAGTTCTGGCCATTTCTTTTTATCTGCTGTCACCTGAAATTAAAAATCTCTGATTACCTGATGTGAATTTGTTTTGCATTTCGGTCTCTCTCCCCTACAAACAGGCACCAATTCAGACAAGAGGAAGGGCAGAAGAAAAGGCAGAAGAGGAAGCGGGAGCACAGCACAGAGAGCCAAAAGAAAACACAACATACTGAGCAGTCAAATATTGATACTTAAATTTGGAGCTGAATTATGTATATAGTTTACATTTGTTCAATAAAAATGTTTTATTACATATATGAACTCAATTAAAGAAAAATGAAAATATATATTTATATTATGTACAATATGATTTAAAGGTTTTCAGTAAAGTTGTTAACATGGTATAATTAGCAGTAGGAAATTGTTATTTATGCTAGAAAGTCACATCATAAATAACATTTTTCCATTTAAAATGTGCATTTGACATTCTCTTAAAGTCTTGTAACACCTGGTACACAAACTTAAGTGATCCCTACGCTGAATCATTCAGGGGAGCCCAATTCTGGTCCTGAAGATCCACCACCCTGCATCTGTTCTCCAACACACTTGATTCAAATGGTGACTTTCTTCTTCATCCAGCTCTGCAGAGGCCTAGTGATTGGACATTCTTTTGATTCAGATGTGTTGGACAAGGGTTGGATCTAAAAATTGAAGGATGATAAATCTCAAAAAGCAAACTCAGGCACCCTTGATTTCTTTCTGAAGTCTTTTCTGATGTGCAAGTTACCGAACTCAGAACAAGGTTGTTCTTTGAAATGAACAGCAGGGGGCGCAAAGTCCACATCTAACAAGCTATGTGCTTTTTTCAGGAACTACAATGCTAATCCTGGCTGTATTAGTCATTCTGAATTAAATGTATACTTTTTAGATAAGTGGAAATAAAATAAGTAATAGTTTGGATACCATTTTGTTTGTATGATGTTATATAAAACAAAAGTCGGACAGACTTCTGTATGCAAAAAGTCCCATTTATTTAAATAAATTCTATCAAAATAGCTTTGTGTTAGTTTAATCTTTCAGAAGAATTGAGGCTTTCAAGCATATCTACTCTCCAGGGGCCTAATGAAAACCTTTCGCGACAAAAAGATATCCTGCAAATGGATAGCAATTTTCATATTTTTTTACATAAGCTCTAAATCAGATGGAAAAATAATTTATGCCCACAAAGGCCCTGGTAAGACATAACCCCAACCTTCCTGATGAGGCATTGTTCACTTAAAAAAAAACAACACTTTTTTAATCATCACCAGATAGAAATGAACTCATAACTCCTGTGATTTCATAAGAACTTGTGAAATGGGTTGAGGCTGTTCTGCCTATTTAATATGTATGTATCCCAGAAGTACAACTGAATATAGAAAGACAGAAAAGATTTGACTCATATAAGAGGACTGTCTTTAATTTAATTGCTGTGGGAAATAATATTTCATCTAATTTTAAAGATGAAAAAAGAAATCTTAAATTCTTTATTTTGAATTTAATATGGATATTCACGTTTTTTATTTGTCATTGTTATTAGAGCAGCCAAGGTTACCTCCTGTTTTATACAGAATTTGGTTAAAAAATAAACATAAAATCTATCAAAATTTTAAAAACTAGTGGTCTTAACCCACACATCAACACCAACTGTGATTGTCTTGCAAAAGTGTTCTTTTAATTGTATTTATTTGAAACAATATGTTGCACAGCCTTTTCACAACAGAGGACACACCGTGGACTTAGTCATAACAATGACCTCTCCACTGCTGTGACCTCTGTTTTTGACCTATCTTTTTCTGACCACTCATTTATTTATGCCTCAGTGGTCGTCTTATTTTTCTGACCTGGTTTTAAATTATGAGCACTTGCGACCCCTTAAATCTTATGGAATCAGCCTATTAGTTATTACAAAAGTCAGAATCAAAACTTGCAACAAGGCATCTTTCCACCAGTAAAAGCCTTGCAAATCAAACAACCTTTTAGAAAACCTGAGAGTTGCACAGACGGATATTTAAAAGAGGCTCAAGGACCACCTTCTTAGCTTAGCTTTGAACAGAATTTGATAGGATCTTATTTTTATTTATGTTTCATTTAAATTAGTGTGTTGCTTACTTTGTGTGAAGACTTTTTTTTACTTTATGCTTATATTGCCTTTATCATGTAAAGCAACTTGTGTTATAATGTAACTTTGTGTTTATAAAAAAATAATTTGTTTTGATATAAATATTTTTTAACAATGCAGAAAATATGTTTTTATTAGTCGGCCTGCTGCTGCAAAAGTTACAAGAACATTCATGTTAATAAACTCTCCACAATTCTAGAATTTCAAAGTAAATCTTCAACTTCTATATATTTTTGTGTTTTTTTTTTTCCAGCTTCATAAATGGCAGCTTATGTGCCGACATCCCATCCACTTCCTAGCCAGGAAGACTGAAAGGGGATTTAACGCTGAATGCCTGTGTCCATGGCAAATGGACAATGAGGACATGAAGAATGCCATGGAGACTATGAAAATATTTATGAAAGTCTTCTCAACGGTAATGACAAAAACATGCATGCTGTGTTTGAACTGAATCCCAAAGTAATGTAGGATAAACTCTGGGTAAAAAAAGTACAACATATTTTAAGGTGAAAATATAAACCTGAACACTCAAGAGGTTTTATATATTTATGATGTTTATTCTTAGTTCATTTCATTGTGGTAAAGGTTATACTGTTGCTAATAGACCCTATTATATTTACAGAGACAGATTTATGGACAAAAGCACGACTGGTCTTTAGCATGTGATGCTGATATAGAAAACTGTCCATCTGCAATGATACTTTGAAATGTTAATACAGTTGTATATTTGTGTATACAATAGTAATTGTTTTTAACACGAAGATTTGTGTTAACAGACCACAAGAGTTTTCTGTGTTGCTTATTATTATTATAAAGATTAATGAATGACCCAGAGCAGTAAAAGTAATATCCTATATTCCACTCCCTGGGCTTACATGCTGTTGTTTTTTTATCTTTTCAGGCCTCCTCTTCATAACAGAGTATAATAAGGCCCCACTGTGCTGTGGATAGATGGGCGTGGAGTCTGTGCAGCTGCAGTGTGGAGATACAACGTTTAGCGGATCTATTCTTAGCTCTGTGACAACATGGCTCTCGCTGAAATGGGAGAAAAGAAGGGGATTACCTTTATTTTTGTACAGTAAACTGAGAACATTTGAGCCCTTAACTCATCTCATTTGCCTTTAAATGCAGATTATTATTCAAATCACGGTTATGTGAAGATTTTGTACAACTATATTTTTCTGTTTTTATATGGTTATTTCCTGTAAAATACGAAAGGATATGGTGTCACCTGGGTTTCGAGCACAAAAGCCAACTCTAGCGGTGAAGACTGGGAGGGAACAAAAAGCACGTGTACTGGGCGGGGCTTAAGCTAATCCATACGCCAATCACGATGCAGTATTCTTACTAAAACATTTGCATATTTTAAAACGGACACATGATTTGAGCGTTCATTGGTTAAAACGAATTAGAACAGCCAATCGGTTAAATGACAGGAGCCCAGCTGGCTGTTAACTCCCGCCTTCTAAAAAAAAAAAGCTCCAGCAAACCCCGGAAATGGTTTCTTAAAGAGACAGGAATTCCAGGCGAAGGTTGCAACAAGGAAAACAGCTGCGAGCATAAAAAAGACAGGCAGGCACATAGAGGAAGGGACGTAGTTTAGTCAGCCAACAAACCAGCTATGTGGCACGACAGAGTCGGAAGACTAGACTGAAATTACCCGAGTCTTTCCCTCATCACATCTACGGCTAATGCGACTGACAAGTTCTGGCTTCGAAGCAGATTTTGGTTAGCTACCTTGAAACTGACAACGTAGCAGTAACCACGACAGAGGAGACAACAAAAAAAGAGAGAGAAAGGCCAAACTCTGAGAGGACAGGGACGCGTCAGTTCTGACTGCCTGGCTGTGTCTGACATCGCCTTCCTTTTGAGGTGAGTGACTTTGAAATGTTTGCATTTGACCACCTATTTGTCTTTTAAGGCATCTGCATTGTGCAAGTAAGTGTGATTCTTCATAGAATTATAAGACAAAACATCATTTTAGTTGTGATTTTAGAAACAATATGTTGAATTTTTTGTCCCTTAGTCATTCAAGTGGTTTCAATCGTGATCATTACGATTACAAATGTAGGCAAAATATGCCAGGAATCCAGCCTGAGCCAGCTGATGATCTGACAGTGGCTTGCATGATTTAGGGGGCGTTCCCTTGCTTTGTCTGTCCTCCTCACACTTTTCTTTTTGTGTGCATGCAGTCTTGGGTGGTTGGAGACAAAGTGATAAAAATCCCAATGATTTGATAATCCTGGTGGGTGGTTGTTCGTGCATGTGTAGTATGTAAATGCATGTGTAAACATTCAATTTGCCTATAACTACATATCCCTACCCTATAGGGATTGCAAATCTATGGGCTTTGCAAGAAGGAGTGATCATTAACAGTGGCATATATCTGTGAGATTATGACTTAGGCTCAGTGGTGGAGTGATGATGATCACAGAAAAGCTTACAATGGAGAGGATAGCAGGGAGTGCACTGGGTGTATTGTTCCCTTGGATTGCACTCGGGATTTGCATTGCATCATGCAGCAAAGAGAGCAAGGATGTTGGTGCTGATTTTTTTCTGCAATGTTTATTAAATCTAAATTTCTATGCTTTTATTGCACTGTAATTATATCCATCTGCAGCCCTTTGCCTCATTTTGTCCTGATAAGCATGGCTTAATGGCATTGGCATACACATTATGCACACGTGTTTGCACTCTCACACTGCATCACCCATATAGCACACGTGCAAATTGGTATCCTGCAGCTACCTCACATGTATATAGCTGCAGGATTTGTGCACACACATATATAGGCTCATTGCAGCAGCAAAGTCCATGCTTTGCTCATAGAGCCACCCCCCACCTCTCTGTCTGGGAGAAAGCAGTTGGCTTTGTCCTCAGCTGAGTGTGACGTCATGCAGATCTTTGCTGTAACCAACCCTGAAGGCGATGTACATGCTGTTCAGCCGGCCTGGGTCTGGGCTTGTCCCATGCACTAACACTTTGGCTTAAATTCCCTAACACTGAAACACACAAGAAAGAAATAGAAGATTATTAATTTATGTGGTCTGTTCAGGTGAGAAAGGTGACTTTGGACAATCTCATTATGAGAGAGAGGGAAAGAGAGAATGATCAAACAATGCAAGGTTGATTTTTAAACTATTTTAACATAAAAGGAAAGCAACTCCTGCCTGTTTGCTTTCTTAAGCATGTATAATACTGTATCTTCAGCTTCACAGACTTGAATCTTATGCTTCTGTTATTACCCAGAGTACACTGAGTTATGCTTGAGAATAGCCATGCCTGCCTGATCATTTCCACATGTAAGTATGTGGAACCACCAGAGTCTGATTAGGTAGATTAGAAAATGAGTGTAATATAGTCAACATGACACTAACTTGAGGCTTGAAATAATATGAGTCCGGTATCTCCTGATCCAGTCTGACTAGATCAGGTTGAGGAAAACGGAGTTCCAGCCGTGTTTAGAGCAGTCGCCTGCAAATGTATATTGTACCTCCTCTGCATTTCAGCTGCAGTTTATAGTTTTATTCATGGGTAGGTCATCTGATAATCTGTGACGCTGAGTTAAAGGACACCATTCATCTTGGTATCCTCTGTGTGCCAAGGCGTGCTTTCCGTAAATAGAGTACCTCCTGTACTGCTTATTATGTCCATCTGATTGGATGTTTATGTCTGCGGTTGCAGTTCTCTGTTGCAGAGACCGTCCCTGCCAGTATTTTGTGTGTGATAGGAAAGTGGTGGTGGCTATTAAAACGCTTTGAACTGATGAGGGCTTGTTGTCAGTCCTCCAATGTGTGTCTGCAGGATTTGATGTCAGAGATTACAGATGATTATGTGGGCTAGATCCAGTACTCAACACTGCTGTGGGGCTGTATTGATCTCTAAAGTGTGTATGTGTGACTACTTGTGTGTGCAAGCGTGCATTGCAAGAATTAAATTACCTCTCGTTAATGAAAATAAAACATATTTCATCTTAAAGGGTTATGTCTGAAGATTAATTTAGGGAACAAATAGTTTTCACAAGCGTGGTCATGTTGCTGTAAATGGTTATATTGATAAATGTTTTGCTCATATCAAGAATAATAATGACTGGTAAACTGGCAGAGCATCATCTGTCATGTTGCTAAAAACAATAATATACTTCCTTCAGTTGCTTCTAATCAGTATTCCTTTCTGCATCTCAAAATAAACCTTGCAAAGCTGCCCGCGGTGCATATAAATAACAGCCCTACTCTTCTGACTGGCATCTTGTTTTCCTTTTTTATTATTTTTGAAAATTCTGTGGCATAAAATTGCACATTTATGAGAGAAGAATGGTCTTTAGCTAATGCTGCAGTCATAGTTCTGTTTGCTTGAAGTTGCCTAATTTAGCCTGGAGACAAACTGGAAAGGAAGACGATTTTCATAAGTGCAAAGTTCAGTAAGCAACTCTGTCTGCATGATTTCCACCTTTTTAATAATAACCAAATATCCTCGAACTTTGGACGAAGTGATGAGAGCTCTTTCCTGCAGAGGTTTGTTTCCATGAGATGAGGACCTTACTGTGGAATTACGATTTTCAAAATGTGATTTAGAAATCTGCTCTCTTTACTTCTTTCAACTACCTGATTATTCTTTGAGATTCTGTATAAAATTGTGTATATATGTATACACTTGCATATATATGCTAAAACTACATTATGGACAAAGGTTTTACAGTTTTTAGGATATTTATGTGAATGTGACTAAATTCAAGGATGCTCTACCAAAACCTTCTTACATGTTTAAGTTGATTGAGTCATTTCATGTTGCTATTGAGCACACATTAAAGCTTTCACAGGTGCAGCATTGTGTTGGATCAGGCTACTTCCACCTGCTTTTTATGATAATTTTGATATGCTCCTTTTCATCTGTCTTCCAAGTCATTGATGGTGATTGTTAATGTTAGAGTTGACTAAAGAGACAAGATAAAATGATAATGAACGATAAAGGAAAGGAAAGTCTAAAAAGCCTATATTATTTAATTGAAGACTCTCAAAGCTAAAATCAGAGGAAATCAGTCCTCTATCTTTGAAGAAACATAAGTTTCTCATCAATACATTTTCCATCTTTATTTAGTGTTTAGTGACTCCATTGATAGGAGAGAATTCAATTGGTTAAATTTTTATTAATAGCTTGAACCCAGCTAACAGAAGTTGAGAGAGAAGGAAAAAGATGCCAATGCCACTGTGTCACCTGATGAATTAATCAACATGGTTTGGCATTACATCCAGAGAAGAAAGATGCTTCAGTATTTAGTTATCTATGGTTTGCTTTTAGTACTAGTCCCTGGACATGTGCTAAGCTGTGATCTACCTATTGAACCATTATATATAAAAAAATTAACATTGATTTTAAAAAAATGCAGCGTGGTTCTGGTCCATCATTCTCTCGTCTCCATAAAAACGCTGACTTACTAGTAGCGATGAGAAGATCAAGGCTGTGTTGCAGATGTTCCTTCTACTGAAGAACCTCTTGTTCCTGCTACTAAAGGCAGATTTTTATGACCTTGACTAATGATTTAGAATGAGACCAGTTCAATACCACCCTGATGGCATTTTTCCCTTATCCTATATCCCATTTACAACCTGTTAGAGTGCTGATTAAATATGTCTGATACGTCATGTATTATTGTTTTTCTGCAGCCTGTAATATTGCTCAGTTAACTTTTAAAGAAAAAATAAAGAGAGAGGATATGAGTTTAATGTGGGATTAATGTATCACCCTTTTTTTCTTTTTTTTTTTACTTTACTTAGTGCTGTTTCCATTTCTAGCAGCTTTTCTACAAAAAAAGAGAAATCCTCATACCCTTCTTTTAGCCTCAAAACTTTACCCAAAGCATCCTATTTGAGCAGCTTCTATAATGGCTGTGATATAGACATGTTCAATACATTTCACTCATTTAAAATCTTTTAGCTTAAAAAAAAATATCAATCCTTCAATTCCCCAATCCTCAAATAGAAACAATACAATAATATAACGTCGCACATGTTCAGTCCCAAAGCTCCACCTGGTGTGAAAACTTTGAACGAGCCCGGGTTGATGTCATGATAAGGTCAATAAGGCGATTAGTTCCAGAGGTATGGCCAAAAATCAGATTTTTCATGCATAAAGTGCCACTTGGTGGGTAAACCATAAATTCAGAAATGGTGAAATTTAATACAGGTTGGGAACCTAAACAGGTATAGTGAGTTTCAAAATCCAATCGTGAAAATTGTTTGCGTTATCGCGCTCACACGAAAGATATTCAGCGGCGGCAGTCGTGATGAAACCATAATATCCCCGACACTCATCGTTCTGGAATATGATTAAAACAACTTTCATGCTTTTTAAGCAATGAAGCTGTGATGTAAAGATTTGTAAAGTAGCACTTTAAATTTTCTTTTTCTTTGTGCCCTGAGCTAGGTCAGAACTGGCCATCTGGATCTTTCATGTATCACTCAAAGGACTCATCTCGGTCAAGGCTTTTCTCTGATCTTAGTTCAGACATGATGTGCATCATCTACTGTGCTCATAAACCATCCTTTTCTGACATCTCAACACAAAGCCTATAAAACAAAGATTTGTTCAGCCCCAACTTCCTTTACTTGTCTCTTTGCTTCTCCTGTCTATTGTTCTTTGTTCATGTTGGCATTTGTTTCATTCTGTGTCTGTGCTGTTTATAGTTCCATTGCTCCATCTTGTGGATGGATACACGGGAGTGTCTGCATGCATAATGAATGCATAATATTTAATTAATTCATTTTCTATTTACTTTTTAATTCAAAAAATGCTAATAACTTCCATGTAGTAATCAAAATAGATTTTTTTTACATGTATGTAACTTTAGGCATATGATTGTCTTAAAGCATTACCAGGCCATATGGGTATCTTTAAGTTGTATGCCAACTAGTGAAGAATATTTTGTTTGTACGTCTGCTTGGTTGTCTTGTGTGTGTAATCAGAAGCAAGAAACAGTTTTTGTTGCCCAGACTGCACAAATTTGTATCCCATTTTGTTTGTGGCCTGATGTAAGATGCAGAGGACATGCAGCTAGGACTAAAATAATGATGGGAAAATTGAGGAAAGCTTCAATTAAGTTATGTAGTCCCCATTAAATATGCCTCTTATATGCAACATCTTATAGTATATGCTACTCATTAGCTTGCTTTTACTTAGCTTGTTTTATTTTTATTTGCCTTGCAACTTTTAACCTTGGGCATCAGGCCTGGAGGACATTCAAGATAATTTTTGAAAGAGAAAACTGTGCCAACTGTGTACTTCTGATATGTTTAGTGGGACAGTTTCAGCGTTGGCTGTTAGCCAGCGTTTTATCTCAAGTGAGGTTTTTTTTTTTTTTGTAATTTATCAGCCTCAGAAACAACTCTTCGCTGGAAGGAGTTTTATGGTGACTGAACAAGCCGACTGAAACTATAGCCACCATGTTTAAAGAATAAAATAGATAGATAAATGAATAAACAGTGCAGCATGTAGCCTGTCAAATCAAAGAGAAGTTGACTAGACAGAGGGCGGATAGAGTTGATAGAGGGCAGTATCTCTTTAATTGTCCTGTCATTTAATATAATGTAATATTTAGTGCCAATTCCTTCAATGAAATTTACAGAAACAAAATTTGTAGATTTTCTTGGGTTACTTGGTCTTGACTTTAGGACTTGGGTCTTGATGACTGTTTTACATCTTGCCCTATTATACTCAAAAGGTAAACGTCTCCCCAAGATATAGCTTCAAAATGGGCAACAATAAGCTAGACAGTGACTAAAGATCTGTAATTGTGTTCTAGCTTTGCAACCTCATTTGGATTTTATAAAACCAGACTTATTAGCTAAATATAATATGTGGTGGGGTCCTGGTTAGTGGCAAAATGCAGACCAGTCTTCAGGTTGGTTAGGTTTCCCACAATGAAAGGAAGTCTGTGTAATGTCCTAATGGCAATGGGTGTGAAGGCTTTGTGTGTGTTGGATTGACCTCAGGATTAACCCTAGTCAGACCTTTCTCTGACCTTTTATTTCATAACCCCCCAGACCAAACTGGATGTTATGGCCTAAAAGTGTGCATCAGGGCCATTTAATTTTAGTCTTATCTTTAAACTTCTTGCAAAATAGTCAAACTTTAGTTTTTAATTTTCTTTTCTTTTGAATTCGGATCACATGCCTCCAACAAATGTGAGTTTGAATGAGCTCTAACTGTTATAGTAATCTTCTCAACCATCCACTTTAGTTGGTAATCCTATCTGCCATCCACTCTGGTTAGTAACCAATCAGGTTGGATTTGCTAGCTGAATAGTAAGAGTGCGGGTTGGATATTGGTGAACTTCGTAGAAAATAGATGGCAGACTAACCTTTTATCTGTGGTGCAACTCTGCCATGCTAAACAAACTTCTTAACAATAAAAGGAAAACTTGAAATAAACTGAGAGAAGATAGGTATGAAACAGCACAAAAACAAAATAGATAAATAAACACTTGCAAATTATGATGAGATGGATGAAAAGACAGGCAGCTGAGTTCACCATGAAGGATTGAAGACTGAGAAGGAAAAGAGAGGTGGAGTGAGTGAGAGCTTTATTTCCTGTCCTCCATGAATAGGCAACATATTTTTCTGGAACATTCCTCTGAGCTGACCCAGCCTGTCACCAAGTCTCAGGGTGCCACACTCCTCCCCATCTCTGCATTTCCTCCCACTGCACTTCTCTACTTTTCTTCATAACAGTCACTTTTTTGTGTTGTCCCATCACTTCTGTTCATTTTCCTCTGATCCCATAGTGCGTAATCCCATCTGGCCAAACTCTGAGAAGCATTACAGAGTAAACAAAGTTCCATAAATCTGATATACAAGTGGTGCAGTTGTATGAACACACTGGGAGACAGAGGTTAAAAAAGAAAAGTTAATTAAAAACTGACTGATGTGGAAAGAAAGAGAATGCAATCAGCTGAATTACAGCAAACTTTTAAATAGTGGTAAAAAATGACAGCATTAAGTATTTTACATCCAATATTATTCATGAAATTAGTTTAAAACAGCCTGCAAGTTGCTACCATCCATCCATCCATCCATCCATCCATCCATCCATCCATCCATCCATCCATCCATCCATCCATCCATCCATTTATTTACAGGTTGTGGAAAAAGTGGTTTTCCTATCCTAACATTTATCAAGTGCTACTTTAATGACGTCCTGTGGAGATATTTTATCATGACACCACAATATAGGACACAGTTTCCATGGTGCCTTTGCATATTACAGTTCTAAAATAATGATGGGTAGTATTGCATATTTGAAATCACGGGAAAAAGCTATTTCAGGGATAGCTATGTTTAGCTGTTTTCATGTTGTAAGCTAGCGTCTTAAAAGTGCAATAGAATCATTATATGTAGCCTACATATTTGCATGCAAATATTTAATGTATTTATGGTTCTGAGAGTATACAAAAAATATAGAAACTGACTGCAGTGTCCTTTTATTCTGTTTGTAGAATTTTGGTTTGGGTTAGCTCATGTTATACTGTACGACAGCCGACACTGTAATGTGGAAGTTTTCTATTTCAGGTCATGGTGCTAGTTTATCTTTCTGTTTGAATTAGTCTGTCCACACTGAATGCTCCTGTATCATGTGCATCCAGGATATTTTTGCCATCAGCAGGTAACCGTTTTATTCTTTGCTCTGTGTGGCCCCCTGACCCACGACCATAAAGTGGTGCACATATGCACATTCACAATTCTTCCACTGCCTTTAAGGTTATTCTTATTTCACATTACATTGCTTTGATTTGCTTTGCTTAATTCGACAGAGATATAGCATATTAATCCAAAAAGACCGCAAATCAACATATACACACTATAGAGACAAAGCCACTAAATTGCAAATGATAAAAAATAATGCAGATATTCATCTATGTGAAATATTTATCAATAAGCTAAAATTCATTAAAATTTATAAAAACAAACACACAGCTGATGGCAATGTTAAAGCCTAGATCCCAATGAGACAAAATAACTAAATCACTAAGCTAGACAACCTAAAAAAAAACTTAAGTAGTAAGTAGTCCACAGTTACATGTATCAAACCACAATTTACAACCAGTCAGGAAGCAGGTGTTTCATTCCAGAGACTATTTGAGATCATCAATGACTAACATAAAACAATATGGCAGCATATTGTTTTACCAGTTTTATTGCTCACTAGCCACTGTTTTAAACAAAATGTAAAAAGTACAACTGAATTGATCCAGCTAATGTACTTTGGGATATTATTCCTCTCAAGTCAAGCTGTAGCATAAAGCTAGCAGTCCTTAGGCACTTTCTTAGTAAGATAACACAATGGCCTCTCAAGACCCCCAAATGATTAGATTTGCATTTGTTCTACTCATAACAAAAGAACCAAGTGAAGAGGGAGCTGTGTTGTGTAATTTCATGAAGAAAGCATAGATTTGCATACTTTATCTTCTTAAGCAATCTGAGTGTTTTTTTTATACAATGGTGACATTGTTTTATCTTTCTGTCTAAGATATGTTATCTGTTTTAGAGCTGCACAATATTGTTATATTGTTATATATTGTTTCAGCATCATCATAGTAATGTATGTGAGTACAGTAGTCATGTCACAGATCCTGCAGTCCAGAAGGCAAATTGACTCAACATGTTCTCCTCCAGTTCAAGAGTACGTCACAAACAGGTTTGTCTAATGCCAATGCCAATGAGCAAAACATTAGTTTGAACATGGTTTGCACATGATAGGAACATTTACCCAGAATCTAGCACAATAGAAGCAAGCAATACAAAATAAGAGAAAAGACTCTCAAACATGAAAGATCAGTTTAATTGTCAACTAGATAGCAGGAGTGGAGCATAAGTGTTTTTGGAAAATTCCTGTGTTTCTCATGTTGCAATATATGTCACAGGATTACAAAAGATCGCAACGTCAGTTGTTTCCAATATTGTGCAGCTCTAATCTGTTTAAGATTGCAGTGGTTTTGATGTAGTAGAGTTGGCTTAAAACCAGTTAGGTGAAGAATAATTCATGTGTGTGAAAATCAATGAATGGATATACAGTCCTAGAAAAAATTACAGTATTGGACCACTCCTTTTCACCAAAATTTTATGTTCTTATTTGATGCATTGTACAACTGAAGGTACATTAGCTTGGAAAAACAAAGGTGGTCTAATAATTATTTCTGCGACTGTATATTTTAGCTAATTCAGTTGAAAATGAATTTTGCAATACTTTACAACTTTAGAAACTATTTTGACCTGAAACCTGACATTTATATTTGAGTCGAACAGGATGCCTACATACAGTATATACAGTAAATCTGTAGTTGCTTTCCAGAAACAAAGACACCTGAGTCTGCTCAAGAAAAATTTGCTGTTGTATCTGACCGTCTTTGAGATATCTAATGAAGACAACATTGCCTCAGACATGCATTTTGTAAGCTTGGCTCCAACTTCTGTATTCATGGTACCATGCACATGGAACACTGTTCACAGCATACAATTATCAGGACACATAAATTACAAAATATTGGTATGCTACATTTGATTTGATAATTTTTAATTGATATCTAACAGTATTTTAATATGTTCTATGACAAAGTCATTGGCTGCCTCTGAGTGTTTTAAGTCTGAAGCCAAACTGCTTTGGATGAGGTGGAAAAGGACCGTTATTCAGCTCAGATCCATAGTTTTGAATATTGGAGTAATAATTGCAGATTTCCAGTAAGAAGGGAATTCTCCCTGGGATACTGAAAAATTAATGGTCAAAATTATTGAAAAAATTTGATTTTTTTTTTTTTTTTTTGTCATATTTTCATCTTTCGACTTCCGATAGAGACTTTTAAATGCTTTTGATTTAGAAGTCTTATGCCAAAGACTGGTTCTGTCACAATTATTGGGAAACATAAATATTAATCTGCCAAAGAGGAAAGCTTTGTGTAATATTTTCCATAGTCAACACAGTATTGGTTAAATTAATTTATTCAAGCTAAGTTCATTTGGTTTACCTGTATTATGCTGTTACCCACTACGTTTTTACAGGTGATGCCATATTACTTTGGATTTAGCCTTAGTACTTATTGACATTAAAAAAAAAGCCTTTCCCAGTTCCTTTATTGCTTTGCAGTTTAGATCCTGATAAGATATAAAACTGAAATTTTTTATTTAAAAAATGTGGTTCTTTATGTATTTTTTAAGCAAGATCTATTGATCTTGATCTATTGAATTTTTTTCCGCCCCATTTAATGGAATAATTACATCTCCTTTTTGTTAAATTGTGGTCAGATAACCAAGTATGTTTAAAGATATTGAGATGCTTTTATGAGTGTGTTATTTTTGGTATATGTGGAGTTGTTGTTGTTCCTTTTAATCAGTTATAGCAATTCAAGACTATTGCTTATGTGATTACGTTTTTTTTGGAAACTCCTGTCTGCCAAGTTGATTTCACGCTTTAACCAGGAAATTTCTTTTCACCTTGGTGAGCAGATTTATTAAACACACAGCTGTTGCAGTTAAAATAAACACATTCAATTTAAAATTAAGACATTTTGAACAAATCAAGAACACATTTCTTGTTATCTTGTAAATATTAGCTGAAGAAATAAATTCAACACACGAGAAAGGAAAAAAACTCATGTTACAGTATGTATTTCAAACCATACTAACCATAATGTAGGAATCTTTGTATTCACTAAACATACTCTTTATCATTTAAATACTCTTGTCCTTCCCTTTTTAAATACACACAAGCAGATAAACCAAATCATCGCTTGCCTTTCATCCCCCACAGCCTTTTGTGTGTTGGACATGTGTGACGTCAATCTTGTTTAAAATATTTTAAACTTGTCAGTCAAAACGATGCGTAACTGATTGTCTGATGCAGGTTTCAGGTTAGTTGAAGGTTGTGACTTTATGAAGGCTGTGACTGTTTTGACCAGGGTGTGAAACTCCCTAAACACAGCTGGTGTCACTTTGAGAGGCTAGAGAAAAAGAACCTGGATTTTATATACTTTTTTTTTTAGGTGGGGACTTCACACCTAAGATTTTCATCTAAACACAAAAACAAACACTACCGCGTGCTCCGGTCAGGATAGTGTAAACATGAGGGCTTAATGGAATGTGAGTATGTATTTTCAATGAATCGTTCTCTTGAGCTGCACCCCTTGTGTCCTTGAATTTGGGAGGGGTTTCATCTTGAAAACACGCCCTTGTTTTCCCAAATATGGAAACCTAATCAGCTCTTAAAGTGGCAGAGCTTTTTCATGTTTTTGTATCCTGACACACAGGATCTTAAATACAGTGCTGCTTTCTCAAATAAGAAACTTTTCATCAAACTTTGTTCTCAAAGCAGCATTTTAGGCATTTTGGCTGCAGGAACTTTGTCTCATCAGGTTTTCTTGCTCTGTTTCTCTTGGTTCTCGCTCCACCTTCTACATCCTCCCTCCCCTTTCTCTCTCTCTTCACCCCGCATCTCTATATTTGGAGCTACACAGCTGAAGACATGTCTTGTTTTTCAAACCTCCTGCTCACCTGTGCTGTTCACACATGGAAAAATAAAAGCAAGCTCACCGAATCCATCTGTATGCATGTACATATGAAGCTACAAGAAGTATGCAAGTCCAATTCTAAGCCAAACCAGTAGACAGATACTATTTATTTTGCATAAATGTATTATAAACTGCACAATACTGAATGTATGTGACTGCAAATTGTTTCCAATCCTGCACATACTTCAAATATATTACTATTATTATATTATTCTGGTCACTGAATAGGGATTTTTAAGGTTCAGAATAGTTATTCTATAAAATTATTCATAAAAGGCAAGCCAAATTTATTTTGTAGCACAGTTCAACACAAGCAGATTCAAAGTGCTTTACAGAAACGTTCAAACATTAAAACACAATTCAATTCAAAACAGAAAAAATTGAAAATTTAAAATCATGTAGATTAAAAGAGATAATTAAAAATGATCAATTCCAGATTAAAGAAAAAAAAACTTAAGATAATGTAAAATATAATAAAATGCAGCTGAGAACAGGTGGGTCTTTAACCTGGATTTAAATAAACTGAGTGTTTTAACCGATCTGAGGCTTTCTGGGAGTTTGTGGAAATCTATAATAATAAAAGAAGAATCTATAATACTACTACTTAAGAAACATTTAACATGTCCTCTCCTTATTGTTTAATATCTCAACAAGGTAGCAACATGCAAGAGTAGAATTTTCTCATGTGACACAATATGTCACAGCTGGAAACACTGCAGGAGACAGATGCACATTCAGAGTGAGGAGACAGATAGCTTTCTTTAGGTTTGTCTCACATGTCTCAACCAGCACACATCAGATAACATGTAAACCGCTGCTTCTAAGACAGAAATAAAGCTCCACCAGGTAGGTGTTTGTTTGTCTCTGTAACTAAAGAACAGGGCAAAACAGGATGCTAAATAAGTACTCAGCAGTTCTGGGGTTGTTCTGTGCACAGTGCTTTAACTGTGTGTTTGTCGCGAGCTTGCGGTAAGAGAACGCACAAAATCGTGGGATGCACAGTGTGTACTTTAGCCACACCACTCTGAAATAGTTATTGCGTAGTCAACATGCTGTTCCTTATTAGCTCACAGATGCCAAAATGCTTCCTGGAACACACACACACACACATACACGGCTGAGGGCTGCTCCTGGTGCTCAGCTGATAAACTTTTTCACATGCACTTGATTCTCTATCTGTATTCCAGCTGCTGTTTCTCTGCATTTGTGCTTGTGTAGGTGCTGTGTACATGTGATATCCAACAGTGTGTGCGAGTAAGAGAAAATAGGGAGGGTGAGACTGTACATGCCTGCGTCTGTTAAGCTCAGATGTGCTCACTTTGCTATTAGCTGTCATTCTTCAGCAGACAACCACTCACAGACACACTTATGGCTGTTATGCTGTGGGAAGAGATTTCAGGGCATAAACTGTATGCAAAGCATAAATCTGACACACATAGCTGAACGCAGACTTTGGGGAAAGTGGCGTCTTTCGCTGTACTTTTGTAAAACAGGCCAAGCAGGAGCAGGTGGGTGGGTTTTAGGATCCTCACACCTCCTCCCCTTCTTACCCCATAACCAATCAGAACCTCAGCCACTACAGCTGAACGAGGGGGGGGGGGGGGGGGGGGGGGGGGGGGGGGGGGGGGGGGGGGGGGGGGGGGGGGGGGGGTGGGGGAGGGGGG
>JBAMHX010000013.1:5600843-5621068 GCA_037177515.1 Pseudomugil tenellus
CCCCCACTCCCCCCTCTACCCAATCAGTTCACTCCCCCCCCCCTTCTCTTTTTCTCTTCCCCTGTATGCCTTCACTGCTGAGTGAGCAAAGCATGCCTCACTCTATCAGCTGAGAGAAAAGCAACAGCAAGAAAACATACACACATCGAGACAGAGGGGTAAGTCGGCAAGATGGTATTGAAAGAAGAGGCGGAACGATAGACAGAAGGGTAAGGAGGAGAAAAAATGCCAGAGCAGAGAGGCTATGACACCATGTGAAATGACTTTTGTGTTCAAAATACTTTGCAGGAGTGTGTGTATGTGAAAGAAAGGAGAAAGGGGAGAGGGGTGGTGGCCTAAACCAGTGAAGGAGGGTGCAGTCGAGACAAATGGGGGCTGGGAGTTGATAGGTTTTTGATTTGTGCTTGTGTGTGAATGAGGGTGGAAGGAGGAAGACAGGAAGAAAACATACAGACGGAGAGAGTTCTAGTGCAGCTTGCTAGACATCCTGACATATTAAACAGCGGAACTCAGATCAACTTGACTTCTCTTTTGTGATTATGAAGGAAGGAACCGACGAGAGACGAAGAGGCAGCCTGACCCAGTGGAAGACGGCAGTGTCACCTATCCAGCCAACAGAAGAAATAGAGGAAGGAAGGAGTGAGACAGATAAACCCCATCTTTGTGACAGAGTGAGTGTGACAAGTTTTCCTGCCATCAAGTCAAGTGTTTGAATGTTGCTCTGGTTGATGGCTGTCTTATTGTCAGCTGGACTCAGATGACTTGGCTTCTCCAAAAATGTCCACATGAAAGGCAGACAGACGGATAGGCAGGCAAACATACAGGGAGTGGGAGGGAAGGGGAGACAAAAAGGGACCCTGTGTCAAACAGCGTTCTCAGCAACTATGTCACTGCACCAGCTTAGTTTAGACTGCTCCGACTCCCCAGCCTGAGTGAACTATGTTGGAAGTAGCAGTCCTGCTCAGAGGTTTATTGTTGTCAATCAATTTTACCTCTCTCCTGTCACACCTCTTTTTCTTTGCTACTTCCTGTTTCATGTCTTTGTTTAACACTCAGATATAGTCAGCTGTCTTTCCACCCATCCTTTGTTGACAGAGGTTCCTGTAATCTAATCAACAGCTGATTGTTTGCAAGAGCACCAAGCAACCTTCATGTCTGAGAATGTCCACAGGAGTTTTTCTTCTGTTTGTTTGTTTTTATCAGCCTTCAGGCACAGAACAGGCCTGGGAGTAGCTCGGGTGGGGATCTGCTAAAACTTGATGAGACAATTGGGGCATTTGGGAGGCTGCTAACTTTGCACCTCTGCTATCATGCTTCTGTTATGTGCTGCATGTGAAGGGTGGATGCAAAACCGAGGAAGGTAGAGTGTAGCTGAGATGAGAGGGTTTCTTTTTTGTTTTGTTTTTTTTTAAAAAAGGGTTCATTCAGGCACACAGATTAAGTCACAGACTGAAAATAAATCATTTTGCAAATATAAGTGGTTGAAAAATTAACCCTATCAATACTCAACTGCTCTCTGTCTATCTGAATTTATCAAGTAGATATTATAATAAATTATTTATGGAGTGATTGTTAGCAAAACATGTTGCATATTTCTAAAATATACTACGGTAAAATAATCTGTTAACTCTGAGCTTTATAGTTTATAATCCAGTGATAATCACAGCAGCTGTGTTCCTCTCAGATACAGTGTGTTAAGGTGGAGTGCAGTAATAATAGCATGTAGTGAAAAAGAATCATTTATGCTCTTGTTTTTTTATATATACATCTATGGGAATGTGATGGTGTTTGACTGCCAGCATGTGTGCACACATGCATGTGCCATATGGGTGTCAGAGATGAATATACACAGGCCAAATGTCAGGCTATTTTCTGAGGATAGGTTCTGGCTGTGAACTCTGCCCCTGTCACCGACACAGATTTTTACTGAGAACCAGTTTCTGGTTCGAAGCCATCAGCATACTCCACTAATGACATGTTTCTGTGTACTTTTGTGAGTGTAAGTGTTTTACTTCTCTCAGTGTGCAGTTTTTCAGAGTATGCTGGGAACCACAGGTAGTTAAGTGTCGTTCTGCCTGTTTTACAGATGGTTCTGCTTAACGTGCACATGCTCTCGTTGCAACTCAAATGACTAATGAGTGACTCTGTTTACAGCAATTTATGGCAATCCATCTCAGACAAAAAAATCCTACAAAGTTGTTGCGTTTAAATGATATTTCTGGCATATTTCCTTTTGCATAACATAATCCGGTGATTGACTCATTCCCTCGTCATGCCTCTCTGGACCAGTTTGATCTTGGCCTCATTATATCCCTACCTTTCAAAGTTGAGGGCATAAGGAGAGAATGAGTCAGCTCATGCTTTGCCTTTTACCACCATCCCTAACTCCACCTAGTTCACAGTGATGAAATTAAACACCTCAGGGCCTCCTGATGTGCTCAGTCATCTGACCCAAGTCGGCTGGCCTTTGACCTTATGACCACAGTCTCTCTTGGCCTGAACTCACAATGGTGTCTATGTATAGATTATGTTATCCTTCGCTGTCAGCAAACATACACATTTCAGCACACCTCCGCACAGAAGAACAACATCAGTAAAGATGGTCTTCGGAACAATGTTCTAGTTTTCTAACAGGTGTCTGTTTTTATTTTTCACTAATAATTAGTTGTGAAATTAAAAACTCATTAAGCTATACAGTATTTTATCAAATTTTTAAATGATCATTTGTAAAAAAAAAAAAAAAAATTTAATCCCCAGTAAGATTCACTCTGAGTTCCAGCAGTTAATAAATTAAGTTTTTCTTTTTTGTTTATTTCTTGCCTGTTTTACAAGTAAAGCAATCTCAAAGCCCTTTTCTAGAGAAAATAACTACCCATAAAATTCCCCTTAAGTGGCCTTTCTGATTTTCTTCTTAATGTCCTGAGAGAACTTTCCTTGGGAAGTCATTTCCCTGGTTAGATAATGGGCTGACTTATGGGAATGTTTTTGTAGGCTTGGAAAGGTTGTCCAAGTTAACATTCTTTTAAAACACTTTTTTATGTCCCCCACACCATGTTGTTAAATCTTCATCTCCTTTGGTTTGTGTACCTCACTCATTTCTAAATAATTTTTCTTCATTTCATCAGTGGTCAATGTGTACTCTCTTCATTTCTTGTTTCTGTGAAACAGACCTTGGTCAAGCAAAATAGAATTGTCTTTTCAGAATTAACAACAAATGTAGGCTTGTTTCTTATCAAAGTGTTAAACCATTTAATTATTGCAACAATACAGTGGGTTATGAGATTGCTGTTTGTTCTCTGTATTAATTTAACTCATCTCTGTTGAGACAGTTATTTATCTATTGGAGCATATTAGAGAACTGGCATGCTATTAGATTTTGGAAAAGAAGTAGAAAGTTTTGATCCATTTGCATTCTTGGTTTCCAGCAAACCAAGCTTAACTTTTAGGTTTCAAACTCATTTGTCTTTGTGTTAGATAGCCATGAACTCTTTGTGCCCCTCCTCTATTTATACGAGCTTTAAAGGTCCTTGACTGAGCTGTAGGCTTTCTGTTCCCCCCCACATCTCCCATCTCATCTCTATCTCTGTGTGGCTGTTGGTTTCTGTCAAGCAATCCATGTTCTTTGTCTCTTAGCTCATCTTTTCTAATCTCCCTCCAACAGCCTTTTTTGTTATGGAGATGAGAATTTTTGTTTTTAATTCACCAGCATTGAAGAAATTCTTCCACTGAAATCAAGAAAAGAATAATTTTCAATCCTATTTGTCTATTAATGGCAAATATCACAAATTTGCCATTTGCTTTTTACAAATAAGAAAATTTACAGTCTTGCAAGATAATTTCATTATTCATTAAATGTATCTGAGTCTTTATGCTGCTCTTACTGTATAGGTGCTTCTTCTTTTTCACATGGGTACTGACAAAGTCAAGATTGTAAATAAACACAAGTTGATTACATTTGACGCAGATTATGTTATACAAATAGATTAGCATGAAAGTGAGGTTGGAGTCATAGAGGAGATGTGAAGTGAGGACCATAAGACCACTACAGTGTTCAGTAATGCGGCAACACATTTCCTGAGTTCTCAGTTTTGATTTTGTACATTCACCCAGAAACCCGAAGCTTTTCTTGTGAAACCAGAGGGTTTCCTCCCTGCCGCTGGCTGCTGGATCAAGCTGGAGAAGGGCTGGGCTGTTTCTACCAGCCTCCTGTTCAGCTAGTTCAAAATAAGGTCAGAAAGCAAGTCGGACCTAGATCAGAAGCTTTGGGTGCTCTGTAACTATAAATACTCCTGATGACTCGTCTCCCTCCCTCCCCAGTAGTGGAGCTGATTGAACTTGCATATGTGAGTCGTGCTGCCTATCTTTTGTCTTTTTACTTTGTAACATTAACCAGATCTTCCTGTTTGTATTTGAACTGGTCTGGCTCTCTCATACCCCAGTAACATTCAGTGTAGAAAATAAGATTTTCATCTAACTGGACTTGAAATGCAAATGTCCTGTTTTTGTCAGTTGTTGATATGCAGCACAGCAATGCTGAGTACAGATACTGCCAAGTTTCCTCTTTCAGGTAAAACAACATGCAGACGTGCTTTACCTGACTTGTGCAAATATAAAAGTGGTTATTTGCATTCAAATCAAGGATTTAATTTTTTTTTAATTATATGTTGTATTTGAAGCTTGCACATTTGTTGGTTTAAAATAATCAGTCATTTCATGTTTCTATGTGCTATTCTATGAGTTGTTTTACTTTGTACCTGGGAGATGAAATTGTGTGTTTGTGCTAAATCTGCACAGCCCAGGTTTTCCCAAAGGTAGTGTTGTGTGACTGCAGAGAGACCATCTGTTAGGTGACTAATTACAGGTGACAAAGGCTTCTCCCTGATTGTGGGATTGTTAGTATGCAATGGTCAGAAAACATAATTGCCTCATGAAAAAACATTACGTCAGTAATTATATACATTTGGGCTTACTGTATAAGACAAAGAGAGGTCTGGTGTTTTGGGGTTTTTTTTTTCTTTCTTTCTTTTGGTTTGATCTACTGTCTGGATCCCCTTTCATATTTTTATTATTGGTTCCTCTGAGTCATGTTGAAGATGTTTATTGTCCTGACTGAATGGAGAATTGTGTTTGCAAAGGACATGAGACTAAGACATGTTTCATGATATGACTTGTAAAAATATCATTTTTCAGACATACCGGCTGCAGGTCACCCAGAGTGCAGCTACTCCTGAAAATCTGAGGATGGGAGTAAATTAGTGCAGTGTAGAGGAAAATGTTCATGAGGTTTTATTTTACATTTCTCCTTTCTCAAAAGCTTCTTCTTTTTGCTTCATCTTTGTGTTCTCCTTTTGTATAGGAAGCCAATGTCTTCATGCTTTAAAATGCGCCACTTTGATGTTTTAAAAGGTAAAAGGAGAAGCAATGTTGGATTGAAAAGCAAATTATTGTGATTTTCTTTACTTAAATTAGAGCCAGCAGGGGGTTAACATTAACTGTTTTTAATATCAAGCCTTGAATGAATCGTCTCGCCACTTCATTCAATCAGAATCTACACTTTTTTGCAGGTTGGTGAAATTTTTCACTTGCATTAAACGACTCACAGACAACAGCCAATTATTGTATGTGGGTGTGTGTGTGTATAGATATTTTTATTTTTTTCTTTAATAGAGAAGCTCCTTTGCAGCCCATGCCCCCCCCCACCACCACCGCCATCAACCCTCTGAACCCTTCTCTGTAGCTCTGCTTCTTTTTTTTCCCTCTTTGTGGCCCAGTACAAAGGAGTAGTTATCCTTGGGCTACTGGTTGCCACGGAGACAGCTCATTGCAGCCCCCTCCTCCCTCCCATCCTACCAAGCATTCCCAAATTCAGGTCCAAGTAGGTTGGGAAACAGCAAAGCAGTCCTCTTCTTTTGGCTTATCACCCATACAGGCTGGTGTAAAGTTAGTTCTGTTGGCGACTCCATGTTTGAAAATCAACGTGTTGGATGGATTTTTTTTTTCTAAAAATAAAATATTCACTTATAGAGTAATAATAGACTTCTTTCCTGGCTGATTTCATAAAGACTTCCCAGTTTTAAGAGGAGGGATCGTTTGATTAATTAGGTTATTGAGTTCCTTCACTATTTAACTAAAACTGAGCTCTGACCAGCAGATGTTTTCTTCAAATTCTTTTTTTTTTTTTTTTTTTTTAATGAATGAGTTTCACTGACATGTTATTAATTGAAATCTCAATGCATCTGACAAATGTGCTTGCTTTCGGGATTTTTGTGTCTCAATTTGACAAATGCAGTAACTTCCGATTTGGTTCGTGTTTGTGGATTTCTTTCTCTTCAGGGATTCTGGGTGGAATGATCCAATCATGATGCCACAACCGTGTCCCATCTCACACCCAGGTGACCAAGGAGGGAGTACCTGGCCATCAGCTAATATTAGGGGGAGTGCCAACAGAATTATTATCAGCCTGGATTCAGAATCGTTTAGTCTCAAGAGTCTCCTGCATTACTGACAGTCTGCTCCTGTTGGTAAGTTTAGCCATCAGTATTTTTATTTGGTCCAAGTCATTTTATGAGTATCAATCTGTTCAATCCGTCTCCAATCTGCTTAAGCATCACAAACCTTTTTATTTTTCCTCAGGACTGATCTTCTCTGCCGGCCCGCTTTGCTTCTGCTCCCTCTCGAGCATTTCCTGTTTCCCTATTGCCTGTGTTAGGATGTTTCGTGGCAGCTGCCATATAGATGGATGAGTTCCTTTTAGTTGGCAGATTTGACACAGCTTTCAGATGTTGCACTCGAGACATCTTATATTAGACAAGGACGTGCACAAAGGTGAGAAGTTCCCATTGCATTATTCAATGTACAGATAAAGACAGATTAAGAGTAGTGATATATTTAGAGAAACAGTTGATCCTATATCGGATACCCTCTGTGGTTCCTGTGGCAGTAGTTCTGCAGAGGCCATTGTATTATCTAGTTGCTTCCTGCTACTAGATAACACTACACCATGGTGAAGTCATGAAAACATAGCCCACAGTGTCACACCTAGCAATCGGTCATGCCAGCCCTCTGAGATCACAAAAAAGGAAGCAGATAAAATTATTCAGCACACAGGCCTTATTCAGCCTTAACACACTCATTAAAAATAAGTTTTTTCTCTCTTTAAACAATTTATGCAAAGTTCTGCTTTTTGTCTTGCATGGGCAAAATGGGTTTTGCAACACTTATGTGGATTGAAATGTTTTCATTGTTCAATTTGTTAAGGTTAACTTATTTCTACCTTTGAAACAAACAACAAAAATACTGGTTAAAGTAACTTTTTAGACTTTAAATGACAGACAGTTTAATATTCTCCCATTATTGTTTCCTGGAAAATTGTTGTTAACTTAAATGAATTCCAGTTAATATCAGCTTTTTCACCACTGTTGACGCTTACAAGTACTGCATGCTGAAATGCAGTAGTAATGCTGTATTCTGCTTTTCTCAGGTGGAGCGGGGTTCAGCTTGTTGATTCACATGCTTTGATGACATCACAGCGGGATCTATAGGACATCCTCTTCCTGTAGAACATCTTGATACACCTGATGCTTTTTGTTAGGACCTACTTGACAAAAGTACATTAAGACTCAAATCCTGCAGCGGCATAACCATGCGGCACATTCATGTGGAGTTAGCCCACAAAAAGCCTCCGCTAGAGCTTCCAGCACAGGAGGGGGATCTGCCTCCTTCTGCTCCCCCATCACAGGGTCTAGATCCTGTGGTCAGAGCAGGGACACCAAGGCACTTTGACCAAGAGGAGTTACGACTTCAAAAGATCTACCAGCTCTCCATTTTTTCCCAGATGGGGGGATTTTCTACCTCCACAGGTTCCCACACTGATGCCCAACAGAGGCCGGTGCGTTTAGGTGTGAAAAGGGGGTTAGAAGAGCCTCAATTAACTCATAAGCGCTCCCACATCGAGGACTCTTCAGACAGCGATGTGCTGCAGGGAGGAGTTTTATGTGGACCAGCCCAAGCTCAAGGAGTTGGGTTGGGATCAGCAGCTGGGCCCTGTGAGCCTGGTTCCCCATATTCTTGCATGCATTTAGAGCACAGAGATGGTGAGGGTGGACTGTCACCCAGGTCTCCACCCCTTTCTCCGAACCAGAACCCCTCACGACGCCCAGCACAGCACAATCATGATAGGCCCATTCCTGATGCATTTGCTCCGCTGTCACCTAAATCCTCTTCGATGTGTGACCCACATGGGCAAATCTCTGATCAAGGTCATGCCATGGGAAGCTCAGCCAGAACAGAAACAACTAATGGGGGTCGCACACCAACCCACTCACTCGGTAGCCCTGGACATGAAGGTTGTAGTAACGGCTCATCTGGAGGCCAACCCAGTCCCCACTTATATGAACTATCCACCTATGAAAGTCCTAATCCTGCCAGCCCCACAAGTCCGCCAGGTCCTTTTTCCCCCCCACACCACACAGAGCTGCAGGAGCCAGGAGAGGCCACCGAATGGGACATTGGACTTGAATCTTCTCCCCCTGTGAGAAGTGCTACCCAAGCTGCCACCTCTGCTAACGGTCTGGCTTCCTGGGAAAAAACTCCCATCAGTAATGGCCACCGTCTATTCTCTGGAGGTCAGTGGCCAGCCAAAAAGAAGCTGCTGTGTCCAAGTGATGCAGGCGAGTCATGTTCAGAGGATGAAGGACCTTCCACGTCTAAGAGAAGCAGGCTATCATTGCTGACTTCAGGACTTGGCCCAGCCTCATGTCGTAGCACTGACGCTAAAGCTGCCCCGTACTGGAACCACCTGCTGCCTACGTCTCGGGACAGACCTAAGGTTAGTAATCACACGTTTTTTGTTTTTTCTTTTACTCAAGTTGTATTTCATTTTGAACAAGAAGTTTATAAAGTACACAGCTGTAATATTAGTTTGAGAAGAAACCTCAGTTTCGATTGTCCACTGCAGTGTTTATCGACAAGATCTCATGTTGATTTTGTTCCTGTTCTTTGAGATTCAATTCTGGGTTGGGAGTCAAAGCCTTCTGCCACTTATCGCTACTGAACATGATGGTTAAAGACAAAAATATTGCTAAAATTAATGGATGGAAACATAACTAATATTAGAATAATTATGTAATTTACCAAATAAATTACCAATTAAATTGTGCAAATTAAAAATCCTGTAATAACAACACTTTCGATGCTATATCATTCTGTGATTTTCACTCATAATAGAAAGGACAAACTTATCATTTGGAGTAAAAGTTAACAGGATTTAAACAATGTGTAACACTATAGGCCATAGAAGAACAGTCAGCTTGTTGGAAAAAAGAAAAATAACCACCACCGAGCCTGAATTTGTACTTCTACCAGATATGTCTTATGCTATTTGTGCCACAGAACAATTGAAGGACTGAAATTAGATTAAGGAAAATGTTTTCCAAACATAATAACTCTACATATCCACAGTCTTCAGGTGAGTACATAAAACACCAGTATGGGTTGTTTGTGTGGCAACAACATTCTACTGATAGAGGCTTGTAAAATTTTGAAAATGAAATAAGAAATTATATTTCTGCCAGTTGTGGCAAGACATCTGATAGTCTTCACAGTCCTGTCAAAACAAAGAAAAGACAAAAAGACAGACCAAAAGAACGAGTCGAAGTGAAAGAATAAAGTGATGGCTGGCCTATTATCACGCTGCACTGGAACAGGCAGAGCAGCTCCAGAATAAAACCCATTGAGGGAGGGTCCATTGTTCCCTGACATGAGTGTGCTGTGTCTGTCATGCTCGGACACACACACACACACACACACACACACACACACATACATACATACATGCTGCTTAAAATGTTTCTGGAAGTGAATTGGCCATTTCTGAACACAGAGAGGCCAGAAAGAGCTTTGAATGTGTAGGTTTGTGTGATGGAAAGAGTGTTAATGGTGACAGCAGAGTTCACTGGTTGATTTTCATACTGTGATGGGATTGTGACTGGAAGTGAGGAAAGAGCAGAGAAGAACGAAGACATATAAGAAACAGAAAAATAAAGGGAATAAATGAGTAGCTAGTGACAGAGAGGAAAGTTTAACAAGGATGGATTAAAGAAAGAAAAGGAAAGCAGCAGGTTTTATACGGATGGAAGGATATTCTCTAGTATACTAAGGCTAGGTGTTTGGATTATCCTCCAAAATGACACACTTGGATTTAAAGTCAAGTGAAGACAAAGCAGCAAGCTGACAAAGATCTCAAAGCTCTGTGTGGAGCTACTGTCATTGAGAGTTAAGTGGTATAGATATGGTTATCGTGAGTGAGAGGTTTGATGCAAACGTATGGACAGGAGGTAGCATGGGTTCGGTTAGCGACAAGTCATCTGAGCGCCGGGGGGTCTTTACGATGAACGGATGCCTGGAGATGGGAAATGTTTGTGGGAGTGACACATCTTATATTCAGAGCTCAGTAAGTAGAAATAAAACCAAACAGAACATCCAATTACAATTCACACTTTCTCTCATCAGACGATAGGAACTCACACAAGCACCTTTTGTTCATCTCCATTTTGTAAGGCAGTACTGATTTAGTTTAAACATATCTCAATTTAAATATTTTCACATACAAGTGAAAGATGTACATATAAGTGATGCTTAGGGTAATAAAATGTTTTTTTCGCTTTGTGATCTCTTTTTTTTTCAGACCTCCACAGACTGCACAAGAACAAGAAGACGACTAAAGAACGGGCTGCGTTTGAAGAGGTAAGTCATTTATCATATTTCTAATCAATAACAATCTGCACAATTTAAAAAGGAAACAGACTAAAGTAACATTTATAAATGAAAATAGGAACTTGAACAGTAGTGCAGGTTTAGTAAGTCTGCTGTATATTAGTAACTTGCTGGATGGGAACATTTCAGTGTCAGTCAAGTCAGCAGCGGTGGGAGTTTCAGTAGGTTTCCTGTTATTCTAAATGAAAGGGTTTTGTGTCTGGACTTGAATTCTCAGACACACTCAGAGGCATGTGACATATTGGTTTAGAAAAAATTAGTATCATCTCCACCACTAACCACCGGTCTGTCTTGTGTATGTTTGTGGTTACACTCAGTCGGCAGCTGCGCAGCAGCAGGCAGACCGACACCGGCCGCTCCACACGTTCCGGCTGGCCCTCGTCTTCCATCAGCAGATCACTGCTTGGCAACTTTGAGGTATGTTTTTTTTTTTAATTTATTTATTTTTTTTTATTATTATATATTATTGCCACAAACTCAAAACCATAACCAATGCAAACACATGCCAATTGGAGTGGAGGGACTTTGTGGTTCTTTGTTGACAACAAACACTATTTTGACACTTTTTTATATTTTATTTTATACAGAAGCTTTAAAACAAATAGGAAGGGCTTTCTTGGTTGATGGACAACTTAAAAGTTTCAGCCAAAGCTCATGAAATGGATGTAAAGATACATCACATAAGTTATAGTCTTAGTTAGCAAATTGCAATATAACTTGGAAAAGTCACTAGTGCACTTACCGTATTTTCACAAGCATAGGGCGCACTTTCAGTTACAAGTGCTTTTTTCTGTATTTAACACACACATAAGGCACACACGTTTTTATAGTCAATTTCTTCTCTCTTATTAAGCTGTTGGTCCGTGTTCATTTGTTTCATTTGATTTTTCACAGCGGCTACATTTCCCCCTTTACCGTTCTCATGCTGTCCTCTTCTATGACCGCTTTCCTGAAGTCACACAACAACACATTAGGCGCACCTCACTATAAGGTGCTCTGTACATTTTGGAAAAAATGTAGGACTTTTAAATGCACCTTATGGTCATGAAAATACGGCTGACCCATCTTGCAGTATTTGAGTTACATAAAGATGAAATAACTTCAAAACTTAATTCTTCATTTTCCAGCCTTGAGTCACTGTCCTTTTTTATTTTTTGGGGTTGATTTGAAATAAATACCTGAAGATGTACATTTTTATTGATCCCAGCTATGACTGCACACTGTTCCTCTTGTGTATCCCAGGAGTCCATCCTGAAGGGCCGATTCTCCCCATCAGGACAGATTGAAGGGTTCACGGCAGAGATCGGTGCCAGTGGCTCTTACTGCCCAAAGCACGCAACCCTACCAGTGCAGGTTACATACTACGACATCTCAGAGCACAGCGCACCTTCGCCCTTTTTGGTCAGTCAGTCTCTGCTTGTGTGTTTTTGTACCTGAACTTATCACCATTATGCTATTATACTATTATACATTCTAATGAAACGACTGCAGAAAGGACAAACCAGTACAGGAAAATAATTTATTTCAGTAAGCTCGATAGTCCAGTGTTTGATGTAAAAGTATTTTAAATGGTTTTCCTCTCAAATTGTTAAATGCTATTATAATAAAAGTGATAAAGTATCAATAAAGCTTATATTAATGTGGAAACAACTTCAGTCCTGCTTATCAAAAATCATGTTCCCAGGACCATTTGCACACCATCTGTTTTTACTCAGACTCATGACTCATGTTGTCTTTGAACTATTACAAGGTTTCTTTTGATTAAATTCTTTTAACGCTCAATTGGATTTTACTTATTATGACTCAATGTACCTGCTTTTTATGTGTGCATCATCGTGGCATTATTATAGGGCGAGATTTTGTTTGGATTGTTTTTTTAAATCATTATAGTGACTGAGGAAAATTAATCCGGACCACATCTGTCTCTGTCCTCCACAGGGGGTGATATCCCTCGAGCCTCTTGGAAAGAAAGGATACAGCATACCCAAAGCAGGGACCATTCAAGTGGTGAGTTTATCCTCGTTCTTACCTCAGTCTTTGTATAAGAAGAACCTCAAAGCTTTAATGTTTTGTTTTGACTGGTTTTTATTAGGGCATCTTTTAAGGGTCATGTTCTGTCATTGGTAAAATTGAAAACAATTTGCATGTTTTTTTTTCTTTTAATGCAAACTTTGCATTTTCCATAGAAAAGAAAAGTGTTTCAATCAAAGGTATTGTTTGTTGTCTCATGTGTAAAGTGTTTTGTCTCTCTCTCTTTAGACCTTATTTAATCCCAATAAAACTGTGGTGAAGATGTTCCTGGTGACTTACAACTTTGGTGATATGCCTATCAATCACATGACCTTCCTACGCCACCGCATCTTCCTGGTGCCAGTAGAGGAGAGCATTGAGGGAAAAGGCGAGGCATCTCCCCGGGGTGAAGCGATAGATAGGAAGAAGATACTTTGCTACCTAATACATCTCAGGTACTCCCATTTAATTCACTTTGCTCTTTATTCCCCAGAAAAAGTGGTACATTTATCAAAACATTTTATTCACACTGATAGTTTTCACAAGCCTCTGCAAATTATAATTTCAATATCAGTCATGTTTGACTTTAGATACAATATATTATTCTCCTTTTTTCTGAATTCACCAGATTCCAGAGCTCCAAATCTGGAAAGATCTACTTGCACAACGATATCCGGCTGCTATTTTCCCGAAAATCCATTGAGGTGGACACGGGGATCCCATATGAGCTGAAATCTTTCACCGAGGTGCCAAGAAACCCTAAATACTCCCCCCGAGTGTGACCCCAGCTTGGTCTTTAAAAGCTCCCCAACACAAACGCAATGCGCCCCCCCAACCCTCTCTGTGCTTCCTGAGGAGGGGAGGAAGGGATGGAAACCAACAGACTGCAAGAATGATGGACACAAAACTTGATAAGACTTGATGAGACACGCAACAAGCACACAATACACATACAGTGTTGGTCTTTGGAAAAGTCCCCCTTTTTTATGCATTATCTCTCCATGAGATACTGAGATACAAATTGATAAATGTGTATCTGAAACTCATGCAAACATCAAAGTTCTGCTGCCATCTGTTAACTTAGATATATCTAACACATAGAACATTTAGAGTTGGGGCTGTTCAGCGTGTACGCAATCAAAAGCAGGACTTTTTCAAAGCCTTCATCTGTACAAGGAAAGAAATGCACAAACGCTTGACACACACCAAAACAAACTGACAAGACTCATGCACATCGCATTCTCAGCAAGTGTCAGAGCGGACACGCATGACAGTGACTCTCTGAGTTAAGTGTTAACATGCATGCCTTGTGACTTAAAACACCTGAATTTTCCTCTAGTGCCGTATCACACTGTCCTTCATTCTGCCTGCAGCATCAACTGCCTCATCGGACCAAAAACTGCAGCTCTGGAACTTTAGATTTAGCTAAGAGAAATAAAATAATAATAAAAGTTTTTAAAAAACACAAAACAAAAAGTAAACATGCCCCGGACTGACACATGTGAGGCACTTGTACAAGTGAGTAATGATGAGCATAGACACAAACACTAGTGATAAAGAGCTGTAACAGAGTCGGCCAACTTAACTGGATGTGTTCACATAAGTAAAAAAAAAAAAACAACCTGCTAATAATTTGATCAAACTCAGGATATCTGATGAAAATTTTGCTTTATATGAATTTAGCTGTCATGGTACAGACCACTGTGTACAAACAATGAAAAAAATAGGATAGTTCAGTTCATTCTATGTAGCCAGACTGAGGGACACTGTGCTATTTTCTTTTTTTCTTTTAGATTCTGTTCAGAACAGTCTGACGTTGGAGCAGAAATACTGGGAAAAAGAAAAAAAAAAGTTGAGCTGTAGTATGTTTTTAATTTATGTTTTCGCAAATGTCTTAAAAAGCAATATGCTGCACAATGTAGATTGTGTGTTTCGGCTTGGACAAGCTTTCTTTTGAGGGAAAGGCAGAAAGCAAAAAACTGAGATTGATAGGGGAGGAAGGGGTGGTGTGGGAGGGAAGGGTGATGGTTTATTTAATATGGATGGGAAAAGTCTATGTATATTTAAAAGAATAAACTCTGCGACTGGCGAGTTATCTCTTGTTTCTTGTTGTTTTTGACCGATAGCTGTTCTACCACATCATTGCTCACTGTGGCACGCATACTGGTCCTGTAATGGGAATCGTAGACTTCACAAAATAACTTGATTAGCTGTGATGCAGCACTCCTTTTGCAGATTTTGTTTTGAGAAAATTTTCTCATAAAACATAAAACAAGTCAGTATAAATACAAATAATTGTTTATTAGAATTTATATTTTCAGTCAGATTAAATTATTATATTGTTAAGAAACAGATTATACACTAATTACGACCACTTGCCTAATGTCAACCAGGTTGCTTCTGAAAGAGCTCTGACTCGTAAGAACATCTGTGTTAATGGGGCGTGTCGTACCACATTAGCGACAGGTCCTTTGGGGTCTGTACATTGTGGGGTGGGGTCATGTAAATTAAGCTTTGCTTCTTACAGATTGCATCAGATCCCATCTGATTTGATTTTGAGGTCAAATGAACACCTCAGACACTCGGTTGTGTCCTTTGACTTTCCTAAATATTATTTGTTCATGTCCTGCTGCTGTCTTGTTGGGGTAAACTGTTACTACTGTTATCATTGCTTGTTTTAATGTGGCGGATCACTGCGTGTCACATTCACATAATACTTGCTATCGTCTGATTGAATTTCAAACTAATAATTAAACCCGTATTAAAAAACATGCCAGCTTATTGTAAATGAAGCTTGGAAGGCTTGTGGGTAAGATCCATCCATTTATTCCAATACAGAGTCCCGGGGTGACTAGATGCAGGGTACGCCTTGGATGGGTCCCGAGTCCATCACAGGGCCAACACAGAGAAACAAACAACTATTCATGCTCATACTCACTCCACAGGATAATTTGCAAATGCAATTAACTTAACATGCAGAGCCCACAAAGATGTTTACAAACTAAGAACCTTCTTATTGTGCAGCCCTTAAATGTGAGATAAAGAAATAAAAATAATATGAGTAACATTTGCTAAGGTTTCTAGTCAAAAGCTGATTACATTTGGGTGCAGTAAAACTAAATATTTGCAAGAAAATGAAGTGAACTGACAGTTGTGGTATACTATTTTTCTTCTATGTGAGTACAATCTGTCATGGACAAACATTTAATACATGAAGAATTTTTGGTTCCATCATGTTTATTTGAACTTTATTTACACCACATTCAGCAAGAGCTCCTCTGTGAGTGTGCGTGCGTGTATGTGGACTAAAGTATGCTTATTTTTTGTCACTGTAAATGTCCTGGTGCTAATTACAAAGAATACGCCTTGGGAACAATACTAAAACAAATGTATTACAAATCTGAATTAAATGGAAATGTTTAAAGAGTGTAGATATAAAGTTAGATCATTATACTGGCCACTTTGTTAGGTACACCTGCTTTGGTCTCAACCCCTGTTTGCCTACAGAATAGTCTAGAAATCTGTAAAACGTGTAGGGCAGTTGGCTGCAATAGAGCACCGTTTATGCCTTCGGATTTTTTAATTTCTTTCATGTTTAAGAAATTAGCCCGAGAAATTTTTTTTTTTTTTTTGGTCCTGTTGACATCCTGTTGAACATAGTAGCCAGGCAGAACCACTGATCCAAGCCCTGATGGATCCATGCTTCCTTGTTGTTTATGCCAAATTCTGACCCTACCATCTGAATGTGGTAGCTGAAATGGAGACTGATCAGACCAGGTAATGTTTTTTCAATCTTCCATTGTCCAATTTTTGGTATATCTGTGTGAACTGTAGCCTCATTTTCCTGTTCGTATACAGGAAAAGCACCCAGTTTGGTATTTTGCTGCTGGAGCCAATCTGTTTAAAGATTTAGGTGGCCAGTGAATCTGTTGTGCCTAAAATACTCTGGTCAAGGTGTCAGGAGCATACCTGCTGGACTTAGGAAAACATGTGTTTGACCAATTCTCATTTGTCAACCAACACAAACAGACTTATTGATTACACAGCAGTGCTGTCCCCAAGGTGCTTTTGTACACAATCTATGCTCATTACCTTATCCTCACAAGAGTAAACGAGCTTCCATAGAATTGTTGTATTTAGTGAAGCTGTTTATAATGATTACACTGGAATATTTTTTGCTTAACTCACAGCATGTGACAGAAACTCTTCGAAACTGAAATTCTTACTTTGCCTCAAAGCTTTTTCTGACCCCTGGAGGCAGGCAGCAGTCCTGCAGCTCTTTCTCCAGACATTGTCATTTGTTTTTGTTTCTTCAGTAACTTTCTTTGCTGCTTTTAATAACTTTTTACTAATATATTCAGCTCATTACGTCGTACATTACCCATTTAGTTTTAGTGTGGAGTAAATAATTCTGACATTGCACCAATTGTCATGAGTCACCAACTTCATATTTTCCCGCCAGTCTTCATTCGTCTTTGTGTATTATTTATTGTTCATTGACGCCCCACAGAGAAGATTAAACGTTTTGGGAAAAAAAGAGAAAAAAAACTAAAAGTGAACAACAATTGAGCTTTAATGAAAACACACATTTTATTAAAATTTTTTTAATTTTACACCAACAGAAGACAAAATCATTCATGTTATGGCTTGTTACTCGCTAAATCTTCTCCTGTAATATGGGAGTTTGCAGCTCATCTCTATATGACATCAGCCAGCATGCTGGCAGCACCTTCAATGGCTTGGGTCAACACTGACAGGTGGTAGTGCACTTTTTCCCAGTCGCTGGATTGTCCTGATAAGTCAGCGTTGGCAAAGGCGTCCGCTAAACCTGGAAAAGTTGGCTTGCCAGCGCTACTTGAAGCCCAGATAACATGTCTGCGTGACATACATCAAGTGAAATTAAAGAGACAAAACTGAGGCACAAAATAGCAGAAAATCACAATTACTGTTGCAATTCATAAGCCCACATGCTTTAATGTTGGTTTCCCTTCAAACAATACTGCTAAAATGAAATCATTTTCTAATTAACACTTTAATGTACTCCTTATATCTCCTCTAAAGCAAAACCTATTTATTTGGTGGCATGAAATTGGGAGCATGAGACACTAGACCCTTTTGAATTGACAGTATTTGTAATGTATTACATAAAAAATAGATTTTACACCCTATTAAACTTATACAATGAATTTTATACTCTGTACCAACTTATACATCATCTTCTCACCTGAATCCATATTTATCTGGGAAGGCGAAAGGATTCAGAAAAGCTCGGTCCATCAGCATTAGTTGATCATTTATCTTTCGGACCTTCAGTGGCCTGAGAGAAAAGAGAGAGAGAGAGAAAAGAGAGAGAGAGAGGAGGGATTACCGCTTTCTCTGTAGATGATATTACAATGTCTTCATGTATGTTTGGGTACTTACGTTTCTTTTGCCAGGTCGGAGCTTTCAATCACTTGTTTCAAATGATCCGCAGCTGCTCGAAAGCTGGAGACTGCTCGCTTAAGTGATTCTTAAAGAAAACAAAAATCACTGCAACACAGCATCTTTATGAAAATGAGATTTTTCTCAATTTCTCTATAACTGTAAAGATTGAAAACTAAATCTACTTCCACAATAAGCAACTGGTTTATACTGGTAGGAATACCAGTCTGTCTGGCTACAAATGAAGCTTTAGATATACAAAGATCCAAAACGAACAGTAAATACAAATCTGTACAAATGCACTGGCCCCAAGTGGCTTTTCAGCTGATAAGATGACAAAACATAGGGTGAAATATGTTATTCTTAATAATATGTATTGCTGTTATGTATCCTGTGATATTTTACTCACCCATGGAGATTTTATTAGCTTGAAGTTGCTCCTGGTATAAACTCACGGCTGTTTTCAGGTACTCCTCCAGACTCTCAGCATAGTCACCACAACTAAATGGCAACACCAGACCGTCAGCCAGTCGGATCAATATATTTCCTGCTGTCCTGGCAACAGCTTGATGACTGAAAAATCCTGATAGGAAGAATTAATATTACCAGGGTTTTAGGAACAAGACCAACATAAAATGCACCATTTTTCAAATGACTAATCTGAAAACAAGTAAACTATTAGACAAAGAGACTTTGTTTTTTTGTGTAAAAAGTGTAAAAATAACCAGTTTTAGGTGCTGCACCATGATGAATTAAACAATGATTGAAAAGATGAAAAAAAATGGCAATGCTCACCAGGATCAATGTATTTTGAAGAGTAGTCAAAAGTGTCATATGCTGTGTGGTAAGCAGGGTAAATCCGAGCACTTGATTTAGTCTGTATGAGGAGCAATGTTAATGTGATGGAAATGGCATTGAATATAGTTGTAAACAGGTGGCAGATTAATTTCTTCATACACATGAAGCATAATGAATAATTATTTCATACATGTATTAATAAAAAGCAATGCAATATAATTTCAAATACATTTATTTTACTTCTAGAGACATGCAATGATACTGTTTTTGTTTATTAATGGTGGTTAACTTGATTTTTATTTAACTTATTTAAATGTAATCTATAAAATATTTACACAGGATAATATATTTTGTAATTATATGATCAAAATATTTTATAAAAATGCAGTTGGATTATTTTATTTTCCTATTTATTACCAAGAAAAAATTGGGTAACTACAAAGTATGCACTGGTATTTATGTTCAATTATATAATATAATCATTTGTCACTGACTATTGTCCACTCAAGTGATTCATTTATAAATGTACCATTCTCATGACTTTATGTAAAATTAAGTTTGTAAATAGGTGTCTATTATAGTCACCTCTGTGTATGAAAAAGTTAAGTGATGAAACACATCTGAGATCTGCCTGTTTGTTGCTTCTGTCTACCACTGCAAAAAAATATCAGACTACAGCAATGTAATATTTATATATACATGTCACATAGTGCAAAACATAAAAAAACACATTTAATAAATACCCTGTCGTATGAATATGTCATATCCATGGAAGTAATTCCCAGATAATGGACAAAGGCAGCATAATCACTTCCTGCTCCCGATAAAGGCCGAACACTGTCGGATAAACACAAAACAGACTTTACAAGACGATTACACGTGAACACATTAACAATGTAAACAGCCACATGACAATGTTACTGAATACATATTGTATGGATGTTTCAACTCAGCTCAGCATAGTTATTTCTTAACCTTTTAAACAAATCGTTAATGAAATCATTCCAAATATTGTTTCAGTATGCCACAGACGCACAAGAACATGCCATGTCATAACCAAACTATATATTTGTCATCTCCAGTAGACTGGATTACTGTAATGGTCTTTTAACAGGACTTCCCAAAAAGAGCATAAAACATCTGCATCTTATCCAGAATGCTGCTGCTAGAGCTTTAACTAGAACGAAAAGATCTGAACACATCACACCAGTTTTAAAATCTTT
>JBAMHX010000013.1:5621679-5632739 GCA_037177515.1 Pseudomugil tenellus
AGCATATATGTATGAGGGACAAGGATATATATATATATATATATATATATATATATATATATATATATATATATATATATCCCCACATGATTACAACATATTAAACTGTCTCTAATAGTGATGCCTATCATAAATATAGTTATTAGTGCACTGCTTATAAATTTAGTTTCTTTACAAAAGTGATGGACATCTTCAGTCCTGGTTTCAGGTATGCTTGTCTATTTCAACCCACCTGACTCAGTTTAATGGGTCATTGAGAAAAACTTGACAACAAGTGTGACTATTTAATTTTAATCAAGTGTGTTGCTGATGCAGGACACCATCTAAAATCTGCAGGACACCTCAACACACCTCAGGTTTTTGAAACGTTGGTGAGAGTCTGATGTCTCCTCGCCTCTTATAGACATTGTTAGCCTAATTATAAGCCTATTACTTTAGCTATCATTCAGCGGAAACTGGTCATTTATGGTACGATTTCCATGTGCTTTTACTGCTAATAAGCATTAGTAGTTCTGTGAGTTGTCACTTCTCTTTCTCTGTAAACTTTATTTGTTCTTTGGCTAAATAAAGGATGTTTCCAAGTAATCTAATGAGCCTTACCCATGACAGCGATGTCCACATTAATGTAAGCAACAGTGCGTTCACTAAGCTTGGTGAAGTATTCCTGAAGGAGACAAAAGATTAAAGTTATTTATGTTTCTTTCACAAACAGACACAATACTTAAAAAACTTAACATGCTGAAAAATAAAAACACAATTTAAAAAGTAAAGTCAAATTCTATGTGAAAGGGCAATTCATCTTTGCGGCCCTGTTTCAACACACCTGACCCAGATTAACTGGATCCTACAGCTTATGAACTACTACGACTACTACGACTAATTAATTTAAGTCAGGTGTGTTGGAGCAGGGACACACTAAAAACTGCCCTGCAATGTAAGAACACACATCTCGATAACAGTGATTATAAGTAACTGCACTGTTCCAATCACAGTTGAAATGGTTTGATTTCCAAAAGAACTGGAAATCAGTTAAAATAAACCAAAAATGTCTACTATTTTTCTTATAAAAGAACACTATGTTTAGATCAGATGATTAACTGGAAATCACCTCTGTGTATTCTGCAGACCCAATAAGACCAAACTCTTCTGCTCCCCAGCTTCCAAAGATAATAGACCTACGAGGCCTCCATTTACCTGCCACAGAACAAATGACGGATAAATTATCCAGAATTCAAACAATAACATATGGATTCCTTCCAGCTAGGATTCCTCACCCTTCTTCACCATCCCGCCAAGCACTCTGGTAATTTCCAGCATCACTGATGTCCCGCTACTGGGATCGATGGCACCATGAACCCAGCTATCCCTGTGGTTCCCATAGATCACATACCTGTCTATGAACACAAAAACAGAGCAGTTGCAAGAGCATTACAAGCTGACAACAGCTGATGTCGCCGTGATGGATTGCATTTAGCCCCTACTTACCCGGCTCAACGCTTCCTCTGATCACCCCCATCACATTGGAGGAGTTTACCTGTGTTTCGTAATTGTAAATGTCCATTTTGACGTCGCTGCAGAACAAGATTAAATTCAGAAATGTGAAACAACAGAAGAAAGAGACAAAGAAGCTGAATGTAGCTGAAAACATGCATCTTTTATGATCGAATCAAATGTGACATTCTCTAAGTACCGGTGCAAAAACACATAGGACACACTGTAGCTACTCTCTTAACCATGACCACAATGAAACCCCAGCTGTGTGAATGCATTGGATGATCTGTTATTGATAGACAAAGTCCTGATACTTTTTTGTTGCTGTTACATAAGAGGGAGAAGAGTAGATCTAAATGTTGAGCTAAAACTCATTTTCAGTGCTTCAAACTGATATTTTACTGAAGAATGTGCTGTTTCCTGTTACACAGCGATGGCTAACAGGTAACAACAACTGTTGCTTTTGACCTGAGCAGTCGCCAGTGTTTCAGGCTTTTCTTTGTACATGCAACTCTCAAATAAAAAAAAATGTTCACCGAAGCTGTAAAAATGTTTGCATCTTTTCACAAACTAGAAAAAAAAAAATCAACATGTCCAGCAGGAGCTCAGCAAAACATGATCCATCGCCAGCTTTGAACAAATCTGATTTTTTTTTTTTAATTTTTAATCATCCAAGTCACAAGTTAATGACAATTGTAGAAAAGTGAATCTACATTCAGAAACAATAGACTGATAACTGAATTTTTTTTTTACATCAATTGATCTATATATCTATTGAAATAATTTAAGAATGGCTTTAAAATGACTTTAAAAGATGTAGTATATGTTAAGTAAATTGTTTTAAATAAGCTGAAAGCAGTGAGCTACATTTGTACATCCAGGACAGAATGTGATTCAATGATCATCTCAGTCAGAAGTTAATATTAACAGTTTCATGCTGACCGTTAACTACCTGTTGTTGAAAGCAGATGCATCTTTAAAACCTGGACCTCCATAATTGTAGGTACAGTTGAATCCCCCCTGCCATTCACTTGGAGCTGCTTCTCCACCCAGCTCACTAAATTAACCAAAAGGAGGGAGAGAGGAAGATATCACTTAACTTGAAGTCATAAACAAATCTAATTTTTCCAAAAGCAACTTTTCACAAACCAGATTAATGTGTAGGCATCCTCAAAGCCAATTGGTTGAATTGGAATGGGAGGGATCCCAGTAACGTTCGAGGCTGGGATTCGGTAGGTGTCCTCTGTAAAATCGTTCGTTATTTAAAATAGTTTGAAGTTACGCGTGAATAATCTTCACTTTGATGGAGCGAAAGTGCAACTTTACATGACTCAGGGTTACCTTTGGCAGCCAGGTAGGGTGTAAGCATGTCTCCAAAGTCACGGCTGAAGGAACCTCTCTCCACACCAGAGGGTGGGAGGTACCAGGAGTGAGGATACGTCTCAGTGTTGTCTGACATGAGGCCATCATTGATGTCCCGAGGATCCGTGTAAACAAGCACGCCAACGACACCGTACGGGGCTGCATTGATGGCCTACATGAGACATTATGTTCTGTTTTTTATGTTGTGTTCAAAAACATAAGAATATATTTAAAAATTCACTGTGGTCAGACCGGAATTGTGTCTTTGTTTATGTGATTTAGAGCTTTATGTTAATGCCACTTTCTGAAGCAAATCAATATGCATATTGAAATGTAAAGCAGTTGGAAAAAATGCAGCTTACTTTGGCTCCTCTTCCTGCACCACCATATCTGGTGATAGCAATGGTTCCTCTGAGGTCTACTTTCTGACTCAGATGCTGGTAGTCACTTGGTGTCCCCTGATTGGCGTAAACCAGTTTCCCCTAAAACCATCAGAAACATCAACATTCCGTCAAAAGCAGCAACTCCAAAACGGGTGAGCTAAAATAAAAGCCTTCATTTTGATTTATGATTACAGACTCCTAAACTTAATTTTACAACAAAAGTGTTTTATCTTTATATGATTCGTTATCACACACTCATCTTTTATAATCACTTATGGTCTCATAATCATTTATATTAAAGTAGGAAACATACACATAGTGAAATAAAAGATTGAGTAAGTGTATCTCTTTGTAGCTAACTCAGTCTTCATAAACTAAATATTAGTTTAGAAAACAATGATAAAAGGTCAAATGTTTTAGCGCTGAAGATGCACTTGCATCTATTAAACCAGTAGATATATCTCTCACTAAAAGCACGAGTTGTTAATAATTAATCAGTGCCGGCTTTGTTCTTTCTGCTGTTCATGGTTAATTCAGCTCCTTTCATTTATTATCTTATTGTGTTCACTTCATTTTCATCCTTATTTTCTCTAATTATTTCCAAACAAGTAAGCAAATATTTCTGCAAACTGAACGTGTTAGGCGTTTATAGTGAACCAGAAAATGCTGCATCACCACCACAGAGGAGACTCTAGCCATCTCCAACTCTGTTCAGCAGCTTCTATGCCTTTCCACTGACTGAACTTAACTGGATCCAATGGCATCCAACAATGACCAATTTATTCTAATCATGTGTGCATAGATTTTGTAAAGCAGAATATTTTTTGCCTGTCATGAAACAATCGGGCGATCACTGTAGTCAACTCCATTAGGTCCTATATAGTGTGAAGTCTAAAGATATAAAATGCTTAGAGTTGGGTGTCAAAGTCTATGTAAGTATATCTATACTATTTGCCATAAAACCAGAAATGTGAGCATCATGTGATTTTTACAGTTCCTGTAAATGACTTATTAAATTGTATTGTTGAAAAGGAGATGCCATAAACACCACAAAAAAACCCTTCAACAACGTTGGCTTGTAATTTCTTTTCTATGTGAAGTTGTGTAGTTGTTGTGCTGTTCATGGCAGGACTTTGTCTCTCCTCATATGATAAAACAATAAAGTTTCCACTTTAAGCTTGTCCTGTAAAAGGGCAAAATATTCACCAACTACACTTTTCAACATCCACATAAGTTTCAATAAGATTTAAGAAAGACTTTGTGATATTTTTTTAACCTTTGGGTGTCCTGCAGGAGAATATGCAGCGTACGGCGGAACCACCGTAGGATCTTCCTGGTCTGGAGTGTAAGGCTTCTCTTTCTCTCTCACAGTGTGTAGTACAGTCTCAGATGGATTCACTGAAAATGAAAAATCATGCTGACGGATTTACATATGACAAAGGAAAGCTCACAGGCTACTGACCAGTTTCTCAATGTGAGAAACAACAAGACATAACTGCAGCCATCACTGCAGTAAATCAAAGAAAAGCAAAAGCAAACTGATATGTCATGATCTTTTTCCGATATTTGCATCCAATCTATTTTTTCAATTATTCTTCTTTTTATAATACTTTTAAAATGTATTAAGCGTCTGTTTTGCTTGTATATTTAAAAGCAGGGCAATTCCAGTACAGCCAGCATTCTTTCCACTTACCTACAGTGACCTTGTTGGGTTTACTGGGGTCAGGGAAAGAAAGATAGACCTTATATTCCTCTCTCCAGGCCTGATCCAGACCAGTTTCAGAGTCCTGCCATCTCTTAAGCAAAAATTGCACCGTTTTTTCATCTCCTTCTGTCGTGGCCATATGAGGCACTTTGGTCAGCTCCCTACGGAGAAAGATATGTTTTAGTCAGTAAACTTTTGACTAAGACAACTAAAAAGCATTTCATTAGCACAGTTGATGACCCGGTTACTTCATATAAAAGTTGCTTCTGATTTTTAAAATAGGTTTGTGATCACATTTTTCATCTAAAAGAGGAAAAGAAAGAACCCATATAATCTTTTATCACTTCTCGACTCACCTCAGATTTTCCTGAATGTTGATGTTATCCACCTCAGACAAGAACTGTTGGATCAGGCTCTCGTCCACATCCTTCGCCACATCCTTCACCCAGGACGGTGCAGAGTCGCTGCTCTTTGAGATGCCATAGTGGCCGATTAGGATGCCTACAGTAAGACAAGCAGCTCCACACAGAAACACAAGCAACAATTTCTTTATCATTCTCCGTGTTTAGATGATCAGCTCAATAAAACCGCTTGACACCCCTTTGGACCTCTGTGTCGTGTGTGATAGGGAGCTTTAAGAAGTTTACTGTTTAGACGTTCATGGATCCAGGACCATGTGAGAGAGAATGTTTCCATCTGATTCATGAAGATGATACCACTCCGGCTGTTAGCCATTGTAAAGTTTATCATTAACTGTTGGAAATATGATGGACTTTATCCCTATCTATTGATCTGGTGGTGGTGTGTGTATGTGTGTGTGTGTGTTCTATTCTGAAGCTGTGCGTCTCAACAGGTTTTAAAGCCAGTTTGTGATTTGAAAGGTGGTTTCTAAAGAAAAAGATCAGGTCATAGGAGCAATAGTTCAAACAGCTAGAAGGTGAGTCAGACAGTAAATTATCTGTCTATCCAACCATTCATCCATTTTCTTAACCACCTCATCCAATCCAGTAAATTATCTGACACAGCAAAGTTGAATGAAAGTGATCTGGATGTAAATCTTCCTCTAAACACACCATCTTTCCATTGTGTGTTGTAAAGTTCTGTCATAGTCTTTGTGTAATCCTGCTGACAAAGAGAAGTCCCTGAAAACAAAGCCAAGCCCAAAGCTGCTAAAACTGTTTCACTTGGACATTTGATAACATAAGTTTGACATGATTTTGACTCAATTTTATATTAGTCAATAAAATGACAGAACCACCAGTGCAGTAACAGGAGACAAATGGCTTAATTCAATTCAGCTTTATTTGTATAGCACCACTTCACAACAGTTTCATCTCAGAACACTTTGAAGATACATCGATTTTAGCCATTCAGAATAAATAGCCTAGCTAAATAAAACCAGCACATTACATTAAATCTTGACTTTGATCCAAACTCTCATTCTAAGCATTCATGAGGTGACTCATGAATGTTCAGACAGACAAGACAATAAGACAAGAAATAAGCATTTCTTAATTTTCCATTAGTTTATTTAACATTATTTCAAGATTCTAATTGGTTCTGACATTTTCTGTGACAGTTTAAATGTTTTTAATAGTACACTTTACTGTATTTCTAAAAAATGACTTTATTTATTTAGTACTTGAACCCAGAGAACTTTGGATAAATCAGAAAATGTGTGCTGAATAATGTCCACTAAAGGTGAATCAATATGCTGAACTACCTCTTTGGACAGGGGTGGGCAACTCTGGTCCGCAAGAGCTCCAGCTCTGCAAGTGTTGCAGCAGGGAGATTCCCTGCTGCAACACACTTCATTTAAATCAATGCATAAATAACAGACTTGTGCAGAGTTTGATATCAATTCTGTTAATTAAGTCTGATATCTGTCAGATGCGTTGCAGCAGCGAAAATCCCAACATATGCAGGACTGGGGCCGGAGTTTCGCCTCCCAATCATAAATATATAAGGAATGACGTACTTTTCAAACAAAAGATACGATTTTTGACAATAATATTTCACAAAATAGAACTTATTAAAATATAATCAGCAGTTCAGACGTTCTCCTCTGACATCAACTAGAGATTTTGGCCCGAACCACTGTTGCACGCAGGAATTTCTTTGTTTTTCAGGCCATTCCCTGGTTGTATGTGAAAATCCCTGAAGATCATCAGTTCCTGAAACACTCAGACCAGCCCATCTGTCACACTTAAATCCTCTTTATGCTGCATTCTGATACTTGCTTTGAACTTTAGTAAATCAGCTTGATGATGACACAAACCTAAATGAACTAAGCTACCATTATGTGAATGATTAATTTCTTTTATTTGTAATAACAAGCAATTCAACAGTTTAGAGTAAAGTGGCTAGTGAGTGTATTTGTGACTAGTCTAGGATAGTGACTGATATATAAGTTTGTGTTTGTGAGTACATGTAATTTAGGGGTTAGTCATAACAATTACTGCCACTGCTTGTTAAAAACAGTCTTGCAGAGAGTAAGATTATAGGTGATGCTGAAAATATCAGACTGAACAGATCAAACTCGTATGTCTGACAGCTGTTTAATTTCCTTTTGAAATTGGCGTACAGTGGTTGTATGAGTAAAGTGTAGCAATGGCGCCATCTCGTGGTCAAATATATTATTATCACAGTCACACGGAACTTCCTGTTTGCTTCCCATAACTCTTATGTGGCCTTTGTTTTAATGCTTATGCTAGCTATGATATCTCCTCTGTAGCGATAGATTAGTGTTTTATGATAGCATGACTTGTTGCATATTTCGTGGTTGTTTCATATGTGTCTGCGCTTGTTTTCCCACCACAGAGCATCATCTCGGAATATTAGCTGCAGATACGAAAAGGCAGTTCATTAATAGACTTTGATATGATTGTAAGACAGCTTTATTTGTGCGTGGTGTCACACTACTGAAATGTCCTAACTGCGGAAGTTTTCCTTTTTTTCCCGACATGCACTTTGCGTCCTTATTTCGTTTCACTTTCACTCCAAACTGACTTCATATGAAAACTACGTCCTGAAGACGAAAAGGTAACATGCACATTTTGATCTTTTGTAAATAAAATATGTTGATATTATAATTAACCGGCTGCAGAGTGTATTACTATGTATTTAAGTTTAGATCGGAGGTTTTCTGTTGTAATTTCTGACCATACATATATCGAAATTGTAAATCGAAAGCGTTGTATTACCTGCTGCATGGCTTTTCGGAGCGTTTGGATTGCCAGTTTCATTATTAATATGAATTACCATGTCTTCAAACTGTATACTGTGATAGTTTTATTAAAACTGTATTTGTTTTGTTAGTATTGCAGGTGTAGGGATTACCTGCTGTCATTGCCACCATGTTTCCTCTCCTGTTGGTGCTTGCTGTTGTCTTTCCTTTCTCGTCTGGAGCTCAGATACCAAGTCAAAGCCAAACCAAAGAGCCACCAATAGCCACCAATGGCCAGGTGTTCCCTTGGGACCGCATGAGACTCCCTAAAACCATCTTTCCGCTCCACTATGACATGACCATCCACCCCAACCTTACCTCCCTCGACTTCACTGGTGTGGTTCGTATTGAACTGGATGTGAAGGAAGACACCAACACCATCATCATTCATTCCAAGCATCTGCACATATCCAATGTGGTGCTCCTTGCACCCGAAGGCGTGAAGCCTCTGAAGGTGTTGGAGTATCCTAGTTTCCATCAGCTCGCCCTGCTGTCAGACTCTGTGCTGACCAAAGGTAGGAAGTACGAGGTCCAGCTGGAATTTGCTGCCAACTTGTCTGACAGTTACCATGGTTTCTACAAGAGCACTTACCGCACCAGCACTGGGGAGGACCGGTAAGACCATAAAGGTTGTATATTATGACCACCAGGGCATCACTGTGGTGCAAAACCATTGTATGCAGAATTTTGATATCAAACATTGTGTACGTTACTTTTTTCATTTCATAAGGGTCGTGGCATCTACGCAGTTTGAAGCAACTTTTGCTCGAGGAGCCTTTCCCTGTTTTGATGAGCCAGCATTCAAAGCCAAGTTCACCATGCGGATCATACGAGAACCACGCCACATAGCTATTTCTAATATGCCCAAGGTACATGTAAACACGTCGGGAGCAGTGAAACAGAACACAAAGAAGCATGTTCTCCCTGTGTTTCAGTTTTTATTCAGTTTAGCAGAGTTTTGCACTTCAGGACCTCCTGTACCGCCATCCGTTCATTCAAGCCCTCTCCTCTTTCCACTTCTGTGTTTTCTCACACATCTCAGGTAAAAACAGTGGAGCTGCCTGGTGGCTTGCTTGAGGATCACTTTGACACAACTGTAAAAATGAGCACTTATCTGCTGGCCTACATCGTGTCTGACTTCCTGTCAGTGAGCAAGACCACCCAGCATGGTGTCAAGGTGGGAGGTGCAACGGATTCATGGTCTTTATCCCCAGTTCAGAGCTGTTTGGGTAGAAAATACTTTTAAATGGTTATGGGAAAAATTTCCTTCATTTTTCTTCTTTCTTCCTCATTTTTCCTATCAGATCTCCATCTATGCTGTCCCTGAGAAGATCGACCAAACAGCTTTTGCTCTGGATGCTGCGGTCAAGCTTTTGGATTTTTATGATGATTATTTCGATATTCCTTACCCGCTTCCTAAACAGGGTAGGCATAATTACATTTTGTTGCAATTAAAATGATGTGGCAGAAAAAAACACCATCAGATGCCAAATAATTCTTGTCTAGTGGCTCTCACTCTGGTTAGCATGAAGAAAAAAGGGATGTATGCAGAGTGTCCAACTTTATACTCCATACACTCATGATGGCACCCAAGATATTGTATTAGCAGATGACTGAATACTGATTGGTTTGATCCCGTGGTGAGATGAAACCACATATAGGAACAATAACCTGATCAACAACATCACAAAAAACAGAAATAACCGTGGATTTCAGGAAGAATTTGATAGACCCATGTACATAAATCAGGACTTTGCAGTGACCTGACCTGGAAAACGAACACCACAACACAGGGACTTAACTTCTAACAAGCAACTGCAACTAATCAAACAGCTGCTGGTTATGGTGCTGGTTTTTTGTAGATATTGTGTGTTATCATAATGCATTAACATAGCGCATGCCAGAGTTTTCCAGCCGCACTGCATAGGAAAAATCCGGCTCATAAACTGCGCTCTGCTCTCTTTGGTCGAGCTGTTTAGGTCCCGCTGCCTCAAAAGAGCCTGCAGCATCCTGAAAGACAAATCCCACCTAGCACACCACCTATTCCAAAGGCTGCTCTCTGGCAGGCGGTACCACACTATCAGAGCCAGAACAAGCAGCCTGAGAGACTGTAAATATCAGAACTGTAGCGTAAATAAATAAATACTAAAGCACTTTCCTTTGGGAATCTGGGCAATTTAATAAATAACACGTACGGCTATTTGTTTACTGGTCTGGAGTACTGCTGTGTTATACAAATGCTACTTATACATGGGTTTCTGCACTGAAAAGGAGCTGCATTTAATTATTTTTATACTTTTATTAAAATCAGAATGAAAAAAAAATCTGGTTCAGAAATAGGATTGTTTTGATAAAGAGGCTTTTTTTCTAACTTCTAAAGAACTAACTGATGTAGTGAATGGTTTAACTGGTGTAACTGGATTTAACTGTGTTTGTGTGCTTTGTTTTACTCACTGCAGACTTGGCTGCTATCCCCGACTTTCAGTCAGGTGCAATGGAAAACTGGGGGCTGACCACCTACAGGGAGACTGGTCTCCTCTTTGACCCTGAAAAATCCTCTGCTTCTGATAAACTGGGCATCACTAAAGTCATTGCACATGAACTTGCACACCAGGTAGCTGTCCAGTTCCAGCTGAAAATAAATATAAGATATTAATCAATCTGCACAAAGTCTGTCTAGTTACAGATGGAGTAAAACAGTCTCATAGTTACAGATGGAGTAAAATAGTCTCATAGTTACAGATGGAGTAAAATAGTCTCATAGTAACAAATGGAGTAAAACAGTCTCATAGTTACAGATGGAGTAAAATAGTCTCATAGTTACAGATGGAGTAAAATAGTCTCATAGTAACAAATGGAGTAAAATAGTCTCATAGTTACAGATGGAGTAAAA
>JBAMHX010000013.1:5653077-5685042 GCA_037177515.1 Pseudomugil tenellus
GGAGGGATGTATGTTTATGTCGGTGTGTGTGTGTGTGTGTGTGTGTGTGTGTGTGTGTGTGTATGTGTGTGTGTGTAACCTGACAAACCAGCTGAAATGACTGCTCAGTTTTGTACAGATAATTGTATAGGTGTAAATTTCCAAACTTGACTTATTGTACTTGCATCCAGACATGGTTGATGTTTCTACTCTGGCAGATTAATTGTTCAGTAAATTACTCCCCCACGGAGAAACACATGACTAATTATTGCCTGAAACATAACAACATTTGAGGAAAAATAAGATGCATCAGTCCAGGATCCAGCTGTTTAAAGTAAACTAATTAGCTCTTTGTCAGAAAATTCATTTGCAATCCGAATAGCGTTTATGGACACTCATGTCAGAAAGTAAGAAAACAGATGCAGCTAAAAACATGAGTTTCCCTGTTTTGGGTTTTCTTTTCCCTTTTTTGCCATGTCAGCAAGATTATAGAAATGCTTTCAAACAGAATTGCATTACTGCCTTGAAGGGAAAAAATACCCATTTGGTATAGATCCAGCTCGTCTTTTTTTAAATTTGAAATAGATAATTGACAACAGACAAACTCTGGCTTTTTATAGCCTCATGACTAAAACAATGTGGGTGACATAATAAGATGCACAACTTCACCAATATGAGTAAAACTTCTTCATATCTATAACTACCTGAGTATTTACAAGAAATGCACAAATGTTTATTGTCTCATTAGTTTTTATTTTCATATTGACTTGTGCTATTGTACCAGTACTGTAAGTTTGCACCTTATTTATTGACATTGTGTGCTTATTTCTTATGCATTTCGACAATAGCTATTAAAACTAAGTCTTATTTCTTATTTCAAGAATACACCAAAATGTTCTTTTTCTGTCAGTGTAGTTTAACGTTTTAACATTTTTTTCCACCAAACTGTACCAAAGCTAAACTGAGCTCATTCATGGGCATTAAAACAGAGTATTTTTCTCTGTGTGTCACTGCCTTGTTAAACACCTGTAGCAAACTTTCCCATTATTCAGTACATTACTAAATCAGCAGAAAATATATACGTTTTGTGTGTTGTTTGCAATTTCATACTTCTCCAACAATATAATCTATCTTCCCCATTAACAAGTAATAGAAAATCTTGCAATAGTATTTAGCATTTTGGATGCTATAAGCTTGTAATAGTAAACAGCATGCATTGTTCAGCAACTTAACTACTTCAATATAGTGTTGGTTGCTTTTGTTCTAAGTGCAGGATGCCATGCTGTTGCTTCTATGCTAAATGTAGCCTAATCATGTTGGCTAGTATGTTTCATTCATATGTCAACTTCATTCAGATTTCAGTACCAGTGTGGCTTGATAAAATACACAAGATCGACATGCATAACTGTCTTGCACACAGTAGTCAGGGTAGTAAAACTCACTCATATTTCATGGCAAAATATGAAAAAGGTCTGCCGTAAGGTGTAAACTCACTGTGTTTAACTTTAGTGTGTTTAACTGCTATAGTGACATGTAAAAGCGCTGGCTTTTGAGCAGCAAATCCAGTTGCAAGCGTCCAAGCAAGACTGACAGGTTGAATAACGTCAAATTACTTTGCATGAGAGTACAAGGCTAAATATTAAAAGCAGACTCAGAAAATAAATGCTCTTCTTATTTCCATCCATTACTTACAATACATGTCTGATGTTTAGCCATGATAGTGTGGAGAGGAGAAGAAAACCTTTTTTCCTCTTAATTATGCATGTTCTGTTCTGCCCCTCAAGGAGTTGTAGACAATAGGTCCTAACAGTCGATGGAGTCCAGGGGTTGTGGGCATAGACACATGTATACATTTCCTTCTTTGTATTCTCTGCATGACACATAGACACACATAGTGGCTGCTTTTGTTTTGCTTCATGTTTTTAATGAATTCAAAACATTTGACAGAGACCCACTTCATGCAAGAGTGACTGTTGCTGCTGAGGGTTTGCAGTGAATGTTTACATGTTTATAGAAATGTTCGCTTTTATTTTATACTAAACTAGAAAAAAGCTATAAATTAACAGCTGAACATATGAAGTGTTGCTGTGCTTCAAGACGTTTTTAAAGGAGTTCAATGTGACACATTGCAAACCCACAGATCCTGTCTTTCTCTTTCTGCTTTGATGGAGTGATTGCATAACATAGTCCACGTTACGCTGTGTACAAGAGGCTTCCCAAGGCTCCGACAGAGCTGTCCCGCGCATGCACGCGTCCCACACTGTCGCTCTCTTGCATCCCCACGCCCACATCTCCCATCTCAGCCTCCCATAGGTTCAATGCAAAGGTAACAGAAAGTCGGGGGCTTTATAAACATCCACCTCTCTCTATCTGTCTTGCTGCCTGTTTTCTCTCCATCGCTCATTCGTGTCCCCAGCAGTGCGCACCAAAATGCCCAGCAAGAGGAAGAAGAATAAGCGTCGCATGAGGAGGGTGGTAAGTGCTAGAAGGGGCATCTATATTTGTTTTGTTTTGTTTTTTGCAGTAGATGTTTAATCTCGCGTCACTTAAAGTGCGTCTCCATTAATATTTTTTGGGAAAAATGATAAGTTTTAAGAAAATGCAGCCACAAAATTTCCTCTTTAATGTGTTTTATTCATTCAAACATGATTTAACATGCAGACATTTAAAAATGTGTTTAAATTGAGAGATGTTTTTTTTTTTTTTTTTTTAAAGTTTGGATTTATCCGAAAAATTGAGGGCGCTTGGCTGCGCAACAGTGCACGCGTTGCCTGTGCGTAAAACATGTAAAATGCATTTATACCTTTTAGAAATCAGACAATCAAATCTAAACTGCCCACTTTAAACGCTTCTAGCTCCGCTATATAAGATTAAATAAAGAACTTAATATATTTATTTGTTTTTTTTTTATTGTCAATGTTTTTTTATTCTTGATGAATATTTCAGTTTTCTTTATTCTTGTTAAATGTCCAAAGTGCAATTTTCACAAGTCATTCACAAGGAAATTAATATTTTTTGGCAATAAAATAATAAATAAATGGGTGCATCATGCTACATTATGCAGTGTCTTAACACTGCAGTTATGCTTAATCATGATTCAGTTTGTTGAAGCACAGTGAAATGAAGATTTGCGTGACTCCTGTGCCATTCCCACTCCACTCAGGCAACGAAAAGAAATTTTACTTTTAAACACTGAGTGTCTAAAAAGAGGAGGTGGGCGTGTCAAAGAGAGGAGGGGTATGTGCTGAAAGAAAAAAATTCACACAGAAGCTCCATTTTCTCAGAGGACAAAAGTTACTCTATCACCCAACATCACTCACTATGAAAAAAACATCTGAATCTTTTTACCTCCCAATGATAAATACCATCTAACAATAGTCTTTTTAAAAGAAAAAGTCACTTATGTATCAACTGAATCAGTCTTTCAGCCTTTTGAAGACTTCTAATTATACAACCATTGCGTGCTCCTCCTTATTCTTATATCTCTAACCAGTCATTATATGTTATTCATTACTATATAACAGCATGTGGCAATGTGTTAACTGGAGGTATGTCCTGCATTCGCTTTGCCAGAGGGGACTCTGCTCTCATACTCTGACACTGACACTTGGATTAAAAAGCCCCCTGAAGTCACTTTGGCAGCTTTGTGTTATCATCAGTTCCTCCAGAGGAATCAGAGTACAAGACAAGGAGTGAGCAAGACACTAAGCTGTGCTCTGCTTTCCGTTTGTGTGTTTCTCCTTCATTCGGCTGAAGGAAAAAGATCATTAAGCTTGATTGATTTACATGATACAAACAGTACTCTGATGTAATCATGTTTGCATTGGATGATATCAAGCTTTGTGTTGATGGATAAAAGAGGGCTTGTTTTGACGGTGGCTAGCTGGACAGGCATTGATGTAAGCACTCACACACATGGACTTTTGGCTTACAGCCTTGGTCTAGCAAAGCCTAGCTGGCTACCGGCCGAACAAAAGCATTTTTGGGGAGTGATTGTAACCTGATTATAACCTGATTATGGAGTGATTAGACCCACTGTCTGGCCTGCGGGGCACCCATCAGTGCTGCTGACTCGCACGGTTTCTATTCCCGCTTCACCAGACCTGTCAGAACCACTCTGGTTCAACTAATTAGCTCCCATTATCTAACTAGCTTTGCAGGGCCCACTCCCAGTTACTCCCTCCCTCCAGTGGTCTGTTCTCCTAAAACCTCCATGAATGCCTGAAGGAATTTTGTTCAGGGTTGAAAAACATGTTGGACCTGGCTGGGATGGCGTGCCTGCTATTCCTGAAAAAAAGGGGTGTGTGGTAGGATGAACTATAGAGACAACACCATCAGCATCTGTAAAATGATAAAGGCCCCAGTCACTTTTAACCTCTTACAACTCTCATTTGGTCCTTCTTTGTTATCAACCGTCATCTGATAGCAGCTTGTTCCAAATATTCATGTATGTCAGATTGGAAATACCTTAAAGAAAGATGAAGTTTAACATGCTGTATTAATATTCAGACTTATAAGATGATTTGCTTGATAGAAAAATCCTTTAGTTTAGTGCTAAGTTAGCGGAACTATACCAATTAACATATCGGAGTGAGTCAAAACTTGAAAAATGTATTTCACTCTGATGACAACACCATGACCATTAATCCTTGTGTTTTGTTTTTGTCCATCTTACAGCAAGCCCAGAAGCAAGCACTAGAGGAACAAAATGCAGCCAACCATTCCATCAAAGCCAGCCCAGGGATTGCAGTCGGCGCACCTCCTTCAGCAACCTCCAAGAAAGTGGCTAAAACCACAGCACCAGTTCCCGTAAAGATCCCACAGGCTGTCCCCATTGTAGAGACACCCGAAGTAGAACCAAAGCCTGTTGTCAAAGAACCTGTTGTAGAACTCATCCCAGAGGTGGAGGCACCAAAACCAGAACCTGCGTTGGAACGGTTTTGTGGAGAGGTTGAAGCCCGCGTGGGGGATGAAGTTGAGGGCCCAGCATCTGTCACTGGAACGGTGCCAGTCATTGAGACTCCAGCAGTTGAGTCTTCTATCGTTAAAGCTGCTGCAAAACAGGAAACCAAACTGATCCTTCCTGCAATAGAGCCAGTCACTGAGGTAAGCGTGTTTCTACAGACTGATGTGATGTGAAGGTAAACTGAGGGGCAAATGTGTTTGTTCAATCTTCTTCAAACTTTCTCAAGTCAGACATTCTTTGTCACCTTTTAACCTTTTATGACATCCATGAAGCAGTTCCCTTCACTGAGACAATGAAGACTTTCATCTAAACTTTACTGGGTTCCATGCTATGTAAAGTTAGCACGAATGAGACAGTTTTATGGTTGGGTCTTTGTCCAGCTTGTTAAGAGTTTGTTTTTCTGAGTGATAGTTTTGGGTCTGACATACTGTGCTGGAGACGGGAGGTAGAACTCGAGGAAGCTGTGGGGACTTGTGGGAACAACATGTTCCATTGAACAGAGATGTGAAAAAAAAAGGTGAGAGGTTGAATGGTGCACCAGAGGGAGACCAGGAACAGGTTTTTTTGTTTTGGTTTTTTAGCAGTCATTTTACATCACCAACTTTCCAACATGGTTGTGCTTCTAAAAACATGTCTATGTTTATTTCTTCCTAAATGCAACTTTTATTATGCTATATACTATATTTAAAAAGTTTTTTGATAAATAACATTACTGAAAAGTCATTTCTGTTCTAATATCAGTAGTAATGATCATCTGCCAATTATTTGAATTTTATTAAGTAAATTAAGAAATGCTGGTCCCATAAAATTAGCAAATATGTTCCCATGTTTGTTCCCATTAGTCATCTACACAAACACATAAATCTTTGTAAGTAAAGGCTGACCACATGCACACCAGAGTCATGTTTTTTTTCTCCTAGTAACCAAACTGTGATCGCATGTGCTACCCAATCCTGTCATAAGAAATGTTACTCAGTGCTGTGTTACTTCTCCAGCTTTCCTTGGGCCATGTTTTCCTCTAAACTCTAAACCATTTAGTTTGGAAGTCTGGACTGCAAATCTTTAACTACTAATTTATAGTCTCTGTAGGAAATGGACTTCCCATCATTATGTAGTTTTATGTCGCAGCAAAATCCAGCATCTCTACACCCCACCCTGTCCCCCTCTGCCTACCTCCCACCTACCAAACAAGCCATTACTCTTTCCCTACTTTCTTTTCCTGTTCCCCTGCTTCTTGTCTGCTCCTGCTTGCAGATGTGCCACATTCAGCTCAGATTCACAAGAACTAACATCTCCGAACCTCACCTTTACCAAAAAAAAAAAAAAAAAAAGAAAAACACGAGTTCGGTTCACCTGCTAAATATATTTGCTTTATGAAGTTTTCTGAGTTCGAGAATCTTAATCCACTAGCCTGCTGAGCTTTATAACAGTTTCATAAGTAAGCTTGGTATCGGTCAGACATAGCTGGGGCTTGTATTCAGCTGGCTTTTGGGCCAAAATCGGGTCGAGCCACATCTAGATGTTTCCATGGAGACTCAGGTATGTATTATACCCATTCTACACACCTGTTCTGTTTCTTCAATTTTTCTGCGGCTTGATGCAGCGGTGGGTGTGGCTGTACATTTTGTACTGCTTACACCCCTCCATGCTCCGGCCCTTAACTCCTCCTCCATCCTGTCACTCACTCCTAAAACCCCCCCATCATCCTCATTCTCTCCCACCCCTTCCATCTCTTTCTTTAATCAGTGGTTCTTTGCTTGGGGTTTGAGGAGGAAGCAAGGCAGGACAGGATGGTGGATTTTAGCGGTGACGGCGGTACACCTGCCTGGTGAAGTGTGTTAATATGTTGTTTGGCCTGCTGTATCCAAAAAAATACAGAAAAGCTTATACAGATAATTGTTACAACCTTTATGATGATTGAAAAAACTTCTGTTAAATTAATTATTAAATTAATTGTTACTATTTACACATTATTTTGTGTTGTGAGGCAAATTTGACTTCTTTACACTCGATAGAGTAAATGCTTTAGCAATGATCAGAAACGTGCATATTTTGGGACTTGGCTAGAAAAACTAACACCTTGTAGCGAAGCACATGCAGACTCTGCATTCCTCCTCAGAGTTATGTTGCCCCCCCCACCCCAACCCCTCCACCAAACCCTACCTGGCAACTTTAATAGGTTTGTTATTTTAGGATGCTGCAGAGCTTTTTCAGCTCAATCACTACCTTTTCTTTGTTTCTGTTTGGACTGAGTGAATTTAAGCTACCTTAGAAATTGACGTTCACTAAATTTAAAATTGCCCAAAAACTGAAAACACCCAAATTAAAAATGTGTGTATAAATACAAAGTTAGTGTATGAACAGCATCTAAGTGTACTGTGTCTCTTTGGGATAACAAATCATTTTTAAAGGTTTGTGTGCTAAGTTTGTCTGAGGCTCTGTGTGTGTAGAGACTAAGTACACAAGGTTCTTCTACTTGGACAAACTAGAGGGGGTGCATATAATGTGTGTGGGTACATGTGTGCATTTTACAGCAGGGTAAACGCAGATTTATAGCTCTCTCTTTCCCTCCATCCTGTTTCCTTTCCCTATATCCCCTATAACATCCGTGCAAGGCTTCATCTGGACATTATATTTACTAATCCTACATATCTGAGCATATTTACACTCTGCCTTAGTTCAAAGGCTCTCTTTCTTTCATGGCCTGTTCGTGACAAACAGTGTGATGCTGCGCGCTCTGTAGTCGTCCTACATTGGTGAAGAACTGGCACAAGACAGGCTAAATAATTTATTCTGACTATGAAGATTTACAATATTTATGTGCTGCTCCCTGTGATTGTGCTACGCTTCACCACACACATGCCCGCAGAGCTGGTGCAGTGTCCAATTAGGCTGATGCCATCTGAAAGTCGAAAGCCATGGCTGCATTATAAGTAGATGACAATGACATAATCATGTAGGCTTTTAATTCTAAATCATTGTCTAGAATTAAATAACTCAAGTAATTCTGTTTTAAAATAATTTAAGATGTAAACTTTCATCATTTTCTGGTAAACATGTAGCAGCTTTCTGGAAAAAACATTAAGCAAGGGTTTTTTTTATCAAGTTGTGTCATGAATGCTAAAATGTCAAAAAAAATATTTAGAAGTGAGGATTTTGTGGAGAAAAAACTGAAAACAGAATCAAAATGTGATTTTACATAGTGGGTGAAAAAGAGGGTGTAGTGGTGTCCCATTATCCAGTTGGTTGTAATATTCCTGTAAGAAGTAGAAAGCTCCTCCTTCTTTTTCTCTACAACAGTTTTACTCACACACCAAGGGCCAAATTTACTAAGATCTCATTTTGCATGTACTAATTAGTGTGTGACATCTAGAATTTAGCGTGTGGGGCGGGGCCGTGATTATTACGTGTCCACTAAGATTGCTCATGCAAATGACAGCGGGTGCAAAGTGTTGGAGACATGCCTATTTAAATGAGGATTTAGCATGTGTCATTGTTTTCATGATGACAACTTTACAAAACCGCAAGCAAAAATACAACTGGTCAGGTTGAGAACACGTGTCAAGAGGACGGGGTGTAGGGGGTATGCACTGTCAGCTTAAAAGATAGTACTCAAAATTAAAGATCTTCCTGTTTTCTAATAATTTTACTGTTTTACTAATGATTTTACAAATGTACTCACGTAGAAGCCAGCTGTGTCCAAACTCACCATCCCTGAACTTGGAACATATAATACCATTTCTGAAAATAAAGGAATCGTGCACTGATGCCGGATATTTCGCCACAACGTTGGTTATGATGCCAGAGGCATCACATATGCACTGCACATTCAACGAATGAGTCTGTTTTTGGTTTCTGTGTATATGCTCAGAGTTTGCGGGAGGCATAAACTGCACATGAGTGCAGTCAATTGCTCATATAACACCAGGGAATCCAGCTGCCTCAAAAAAAACAAACATAGTTTTGTCTTATTTGATGAATCTAGAGAGCTTTGAAACCTAATAAACCTCGCCATCCGGCGCGACATTGCATTTAGGAATTCAGTCAACACGTGTAAAAGACGTGACTGAGAGATCGTTGCTGTGTTGGCTACTGTACACTGGAATGACCCAGATGCCAAAAACTCTAGACTTCCCAGGAGTTTAATTATTGCAGGTATGCATGACTCCTTCTTGTGTCTGGCTCCAAATCTGCGCTGAGTTCCTCCAACAGCTCCAAAACAACAAGGCTGGATAGGCGATATGTTTTAATAATTAGTTCGTCTCTCATTCCCAACATGTTAACACGAGGAGGAAATATGCGTTCTCTCTGTCGTCTTTGATTATTTCTATGTCTTCGCCTTGCAATAATCACTGCAGTAATGTGTGCGCAATTACGCATTTAACACGTTTGCACGTCCTTTTGACACGTGCTAAATATAGACGCAGTTTCTATCAAAATTACCTTCAGGTTTGATAAATCGCTTTGAGTGTGCTAAAATCGTATATTTACATGTTCAAAATTGCGTGTGAAAGCCCAAATTAACATATTCATTGAGGCAAACGTAATAACTCAAGGAAGACGCGCAATTTTGCACCGTTGAAAGACGAAAACCCTTTTACTCACTGTTAGTAGATCAGTTTGTTCTTTTTTTAGCATGTGCAATGTGTTTGCATGCGTTTTAGTACACGCAAACCTTAGTAAATCTGGCCCCAAGTGTAGTCTGAAACAGAGGGCACTTGCCCGTTTGTGTTTGTACAGAACTACCAGGCTAAATTCTGGTTCTCATTTTGACACACCTTTCCTTTATGGACATCAAAAATGCGCTGAGACTCTCACTAGGGTTTTCCTGTTAAATATCCTGAGGTCCTAACAGCCAGTTTGGCTGACAAACTGTTTTGTAGAAGCTTGTTTTGCTCTGGGCACATTTTTAAGACTCCTGTATGGGCCTCTCCCAAAGCTTGACCTTTACAAACTCAAAACAGGGTATTGGAACTGCACAAGGCACTTCATGTTTTACAGCTTCATTTGCTTATTAATATTTCCCTGAGTGCTTTTTAATTTAAAAAAAGAAGAACAGTAGTTTTTTTTTCTACTATACTATGTTCCGATAGAGGAAATGCATTGCTTTTGCAGGAATAAACTCCTCTCCACATTTCTTTTGTAGGCAACACCTCCAGCTGTGGTTCCAGTGGTGGCTCCTGCTGAGAGGGAGGTAAAAAACAAACAAAAATACGAATAAAAAAACATTTTGTTCTCATACTGTTCACATAAATTGAGTTATCCAAAAAGCCAAAGGCAGATGAAGCAGAGTTTTACTCAACATGACACTGAAATTAAGACCAGCTTGCATTTTTGAGCAGCTTGCAACAGAGACATGTTCAAATGCCTTGAAGAGAAAAATCATTCTCATACTTTTCTGCAAAGAGAGATCAGCAGAACGTCAATTAGAAATATGTGCTCTGAAATGCAAAGGATTACTAACCAGGAGATGGAAGTTTTATTGCATTAAACATCCCGTTTTATTGTAAGCAAGTCATAAATGATCAACATGTCTTTGTAGCAATCTAACATGATGAAAGATTCAAAATTTAGCAAGGTACATTTAAGTAACATTGTCGACTGCACACCAGAAGAGACATCAACTATTCCATCTATCTGAATAAAACAGAAGAGCACACAATAAGAGAATAAAAGTAAATATAAATGTATATATATATATATATATACACACACACACACTCACACATACATATTTGTCTTAAGTTTAGCGAGTAAAAGTAAAGAGTTTCTCATAATAAAGAGGAAGAACGGATGTACAAATAGTTGGAAATGGAGCTTCTGAATCTTTTTTAGAAATACTTTTGTTTATTTATTCCTTTTTTATTGAGGTTTATGTTTGTGAGCAGCTACTTATTGCTACTTAAATGTGTTTGAACCCACTTAGCAGTAAGTAGCTACTTAGTACTACTTACACACACGCAAGCCTTCTCAGAGCTGTGCTTGTTGACCATAATAGACATCAGAACAATTTTAAACAGTTCAGTCTTGCATTCATAATTAATGTTTTCAGGTTCTGTTATGGGTTACTATATGAAATAAATAACTTAATGACATGATATAGGGGATAACTTCTTGTTTGTTTCTTTGTTTGAATATGAAAGAGGGTTTAAAATCTAATAATTGGTTTAGAAGAAAAACAAACCAAAATCTATCAAGAAAATAGAGCAAAATCTTCCAGCTCTTCTACCTCAACCTTTCATAAACCAAAAATGGATTTAAATTCTAACCTTTTTGAGAAAGAAGCTATTCATTTACTACACAATCAATACTTGATTTAAAACAGTTGTTGTAATGCTGGCTGGTTTTTTTTTTACTGACAAAGTTTCAGTAATAAAAAGGTTCTCAAAGCCCAGGTCTTGACCACAGTCAATCGTTTCTAAAGGAAAGTGCTGAAAGTTCCAATGACTTAAGCTTTACACCTAATAAATAACACTTCACGTCAATAAAAGACAGCACTCCAACACTATTTTGTTTACTCGTAGCGAACTTCACCCCAAAAGCACCAAAAACATCCTTTTTGGAGAACTATTGCCTGACCTTTGGAATTTTATGACATAGGTAACAGACTCTTAAAAGAGGAGCTGGATTATCGGATTCTTAGAGACAAAAACAACCTTTCTTCCCCACTTCAAGACTGTTCCTGAGGATGATTTAAATGAGCTGTAAGCTTTTGAACTTGTCCCCCCCCCCCCCCCCCCCCCAACAGAACCTCCTTAGTAAACATTCGTACCGCAACATAACAAAAGCCATTTGTTCCCCTCACCAGAGACGAAGGAGAGACGGGGATGCTCTAGTAAAAGCTTCTCTAACAATTGACCAAGTGTTAAATTAAACCCAACATCTCATTGGGTGCAGAACCTTGGCAGAACCTGGGCTGGAGTCAAACTTTCCCAGAATGCTCATTGGCAGGACTGCCTCAAAGCCCTGCCTCCAGACTAGAGGCGCGGAGTCTGAACTGCAAACAGACACACACTTTTAGTTCGGTTTGAGAACAAAGGAAAAGGCCATGCTGGAGCACATGGTCTGAGAAATCAAGACAATGAAGTTTATTCATTTTTATCGTGAAGTTTTGAGCCTTCGATGGAACTATTTGATTTTTCCACTATATAAGCGCCTTAAGCCACCCCTAATAACTTGGACCCTTTTTACCATCTTCGGTCCTGAACAACTTTGATTCATCATTGCCACAGAGCCACAGGAGACAGAAATGCTGGGACTCCAAACCCAGACTGCAAACCCCCAGGACAAGCAAGCGTGCCAGTTCTAACCCGGTGCTAGAACGAACCAACACTGTTGAAAGCGCTCCAGAACGGATCTCAGAGCAGTCTAGTCCACAGAGCATAAGCGTGCGGTTCTGAACCAACCCTCATGTCCTCATCCAAGGAATTATCTCTAATGATGATGGGTGGGGAGTTATGAATCTTCTTCACTTCGTAGTTGGTTTAATTTCTTTAGACATTATTAATAAAATGTCACACTTTAATTAATTTATGCTCAATTCTCACCACAGCTTTACCTACTTCTCCATAGAAATTCAGGTTAATCAGCATATTTACACATCAGTGGTTTATGTTTGTTTTTCTTGTTTGTTTACATTTTTTTTGTTAATTTATTTTAATTTTTAGTAATGTTTAGCACATGTATAGACTTTACATTAGATTATTAAATATTCACTTTATCATGTGGTCATTGTATATTTTGATTTTCTTTGTTATGATTCAGGTCAACGAGAACTTATGAAAATATAGCATCTGAGACTGATTTACTAAAACTGACTAATTATTCTTTGAGTTATTGAGATGACGGGTTTTCTTTTATGCCTATAGTTTACTAAAGTAAGCTAGAATATAGAAGGTGGTGCCCCAAGGAAAATATTTATTAATAATTAACTTTAATATTTAATATTAATTTATGACACATTACCACTCCAGTGTATACAATTATAGAAAGTTGAATACACTACTAGTCCGAACTTTCCAAAGCTTTTGACACAATTTCCTATGAAATCCAATGAGAAGATCTGACCAAACTAGTGTAACTAAATAATTAAAAAGTTGGACATTTTGTTGACATGCATGTTGGTTTTCCTGTTTACCAATTTATTCACTCGGCTGTTCTCTCCGGAAAGCTTTACAGATAAGTGGGTTATTTGTCTGTTTTCAGGTCCAGATAGCGGATCTCAACACTATAGTTGAAAAGCCAGATATTGAACTGGTAAGTTATTTGTCTTTAAATGTTGACATTTTGTTCATGTCTGACAGCAAAGTGTAATTTTGTCAATGTGACACTTTATTTCTGTTCAGTCAATGCTGCTGTTGGCAAATGTTTAGTCCTCTTCATCCATGGTTTCCTTACACACTGGTTGAGAATCACTTCTCTAAATGCATGTTGCATGCTTACTTAATGTGTTGTGTGCTGCTTTTGCATATGAAGATGCATTATCTCTGCAAGCCAGAGCCGGACCTGGAGCTGGAGCATGAGTCTAAGTCCGAGTCTGAGCCGGGAACTGAATCTGAGGCCTGGGCAGCGGAAGACACTGTGACTGGGGTGGAAGTGGAGACGACAACCATAGAAGAAATCTCTGTACCAGAGTCTGCATTGGCACCCACTGAAGAACCAGTAGTAGAACAACTTAGTATTGACCAAGTTTCTGCTGAAGCAGAACCTGTTGCAGATAGCGTGGTAACAGAAACTGTTGTTGAATCAGTGACGGAGGCTGCTACAGAGATACCTGAGCCTGAAAAAGTGATTAAAGATTTCAGTCTTGCAGCCCTAACTGAGGAGGGAGAGGAAGAAAGTGAACTAAATGTCTCGGATGAAGAAGATGCAGCTGCAGTTCCTACTGAGCCTGTCACAGATGCAGAGGTGCCACCTGAGAAAATGGTCTCCTCTTCTTTTTATTCAATCTATTTTTAGATGTTTTCTTATACTTTTCTTATTTTTATGAAGCAAACAGCCGTAATAGTGGTTTTTGTAGTGGATTTATATATATAAAAAATTGTCATTCATTTGTTTTCAGGCATCAATCATTTTACAGTAAATATTCACAGCTAAATATGATAATATATATATATATATATAAGAGAGAGAGATTTAGAATAAAAAGTTAGCGATATTTGGCCTTTTGTATGTTGTCAGAATTAACCTAAGTGCTCACCAACATTTACAGATTAACATGTCTTACCAACCAATCATATGTTATCTCATCAGGTGTCTGACAACATCCCTGATGCTCCGGCAAAAGAAGATGAAGCCCATGTTGCTAAAGAAAAAGAGGTAAAAGGGAAAATATAAATTTCTCATTTCAATAAAACAATGGCCGCGACCCCATTCGGGAATAAGCAGTAGAAAATGGATGGGTGGAATAAAACAATGGTCTTTAATTGTTAAAAGGTTGTTCTAATGTCAGGATTGTAAGCTTCTTACCCTGAACAGGCTAAGTGATCTGTGTGGATAACATTTTCCACTGTTGTCCCACCTGTGCACAGGTTCCTGCTGACATTCTGGTTGATAACTTTGGGGTCACAGAATCAGTGTCAGCAGTAGATGTTGCTGCTGTTCAGCAGGTTAGAACAGTACAAACAAGAGCATATTACTTAATAATTGCTTATTCAGCAACTTATATTGTTTCTTTCTATTTTAAACTGTAAAACCTGCATATTTTCTCATTTAAAGTTAGCTTTGAGCTGTAAGTGTTGCTGGTGATAAATGGATTCCACTTTTAAGCAACTGTAGTTCTCTTCTAAAAATAAAAAGTACAACCCACATTCACCCATGTACACAGCAGTTCTGGCGACAACAGAGCAGACATTTCCTATGCAATATGTCCGAAATATCACATCTTAAAGATGTCACCAGCAATAATTTTAAAAAAGTCAGAATAGTTTTAAAGAAATTCAAAACTATAACAAATTCCATACATGGCAACCATGTGCAAGCATGTCCAAACTATGTTTACTTCCAACAATTCTAGAACTATTTTTCAGTCCAGTCATCTGTTGTTTTCAGGAAATTGGAACTACACTGGAGACATTCAGCACTCAGAGGGAATTCATGGATGTGGCTCTTGCTGATCCTGAGCCTGCTGCTGCACCTGCAGAGGATGTGATCATTGTAAGTTTGATGCTGTCCATTGCATGCCATTAAAAACAAGTTGCATTAAAGCGCTAGATGCAAAAGATTCTGTTACACTGCCTGTTCCTCTATCCCCTAACTTCATCCCTCCTGTTTGGTCCAGGATGCTGCTGAGCAGGCAGGTTTGGAAACGCTGTCAGAAGAGTCTAAAACAGAAATCTGTGATATTCCCTGCCAAATCCAGATCCCTGCAGAACCTGTGCAGCTCAGCTCAACGGTATGTGTATTTAAATTCAGAGAATACTATTAATACTTAATTGTAGATTTAGCGATACTGTGATAATAGAGTAATTTTTTTTTATTCTACAGTCTGTTCACCTGATTTAATGTCTTGTTTGCCATTAAAGGAGATCTCAATGGAAACTGCATTGAATGGACACATTGTTCCAGAGGTTTCTATTGAGGGGTAGAGTTACACCACACAGCTCAGAAGTTCTTTTTTCTTTGTGTAAGTCTATCAAAAGAAGTAAATATAGTCATTAACTCATCACTTTTCTTTACTTTAAGTCAATCTCCAATCCTGTTATCAATGATTAAACATTCTATTTACACTGTTTGTAACAGGTAGTAACCAAACTCCTGCAACATTCATCTCTTTCAGATTCCCCTTTGGTCATTTGGAAGACTCAGAGCTTTATTCTGAGTCAACTAGCCGACCTTTTCATTTTTTAAGGCTTAAGACAGAAAAGCCAGGAAATCGAAGGGGCATCCACACTTTGAAGTGCCTTTCCTGTCCTGTTTTCTTTTGAAACATCAAAACAGATGCCAAAATGCAGAAGCAGCTGTAGGCTACTCATGGAAGCAGCAGAGACTAATGAGAAAAAAACATTGTGGCTCTATTTTATTACTGTATTTTTCCACACACAACAACCCTATTATGCAGAAGCACATAGGAGGAGAAGATTGTACAATGCCATGTACATGATATTTCCATGCATGTTGCCATCTGCCTTCACTTAAAGCATGTGAATATTGTAGCATGGATCATCAGGCCTGTACTTTAATGAGGAACAATTGTTGTTGTTCACTACTTAAAAGTTACCGATTTGGCTCACTGACATCTTTTTAAGAAACATCTATACACACACATTTCCCCTCAACACTCCTGTTCTTGTCCCGTTTCCTGTCCTCCAGTTTTCTCTGTCTAAACTAAGTGCCAATGCTAAGGCTAATGCGATGCTAATGCTAAAGCTACAGTTTTAGAGGTCTTATGGCCACTGAAGCCTGGAGAATGACAATTTTCTGTCTGTTTCTTTTTCACTTTCTTCTTTTGTAATTCATTTTGTATCGACAAAATGATGTGATACAGTTTTGTGTTCAAAGCCTGTGCTGTCGAGGGGAAATATGGTGAGATGTGAAGATTATTGTTGAGCTGTTGATGTGCTGCCTTCACCTTTGAAATAAAGCTGTAACTCATCACACTGAAAGAGCATGTGTATTGTGTCTTCGCCTTTCAGGTGTAGTTGAAAAATCATTAGAAGATGCAAGAAGAAAGATAAAGGAGGTCTGCAGAGGTCTGATGCCGCTTCAGGTATCTGCAGGCTTTGTGGCAATGACCCATAACTCATCTGCTTATTGGGTTTTTAAGAACCCAAAAATCTTGATGGCATCAATTTTCTTTTAAAATATCATTTCTCTGTGGAAAAATATGTATAAAATTATCTGATTTTCACAAAACATACCCTTTTATCCTGGTTACTTATTTATAACCATTAACTTTACTCCACACAGCTATTATATTTGGAATAATAAAGTCATTCTCCACAAAAACAAATCACTTTTTATCGTTCATGGTATGACAAGGGCATTCTGTTAGTAAGTCAATTAGTGAATAAAAGTGGTCTTGTTCTTATTTATTATTCAGAATTCCAAAAGGAATACAATTTTACCATTGCCCCTAAATAATATGCAGCAGTTTTCGATGCCATCCCTACAGATTCTCTTTAGGTTTTGAAAAAATACTCAGATTACAAGAAATACCTATGACATGAAAAAGATATTTATCAAGGGTTGTGACATTACAAGCAAACAGCTTAATAACGGGCTGTTGCTCAGTAGGTAAGAGCAGTTGTCTGCCAATCTGAAGGTTGGTGGTTCAATTCCAGGCTTCCCCTGACTACATGCTGAAGTTTCCTTGGGTAAGACACTGAACCCTATGACCCAAAAAATATAAGTGACAGAAAAGTGTCTGCTAAATGACTGTAATGTAACAAACGGATCAGACAAGGAATAACCTGTTCATTTCCCACTGCTGCATCATTTTCCTGGTATTCAACTATGGGGGATCTTAATTGAAGAAAAGCTGACAAAATAATTAATAATTACTGTATTCATAACAAAATGATAGAGGTATCTTACAAGATTTTGTTTCAAATTTATCCTGTAAAAAAACAACAAAAAAATATTCAAAAAAGATTGATGAAATCTGTGTTCTCTGCCAATCTGACAAAGAAACCACTATTCATCTTTTCTTCCACATGTTCATACAAAAAGATTTTGCACAGAGATGGAAAAATATCTACATTTTTTAAAATGGGTATCAATATTCAGTTAAATGTTTTCTACGTTGTATTGTAACATTAAACGAGTTATCAAAAAATATGCTTTACATTGTACAAATACTGATAATAATTGGAAAATTCACATTCACAAATGCAAATGGAACGGCTCCAAACTCTACAATATCTTTCTTGCAGAATTGAAAAACCAAAAAGTCATTAGAACACTTCAAGTTCTTAATGAACTGCACATATTTGACTCTCACAGACATTGAATGGTGAATATGAATGGACAGAATGCAATGCATCTGACTGGTTTACTGTTCTTTTTTCGTTTTGTATTCTTTTTTCTAAAACGATTTATGTTATTCTCCGTAATCTGTCATTACAAGAAATAAAGTTAGTGGAAAAAAAGAGCCCTAAATCCCATCGCTGTACATACTCATCCAGCAGATGGCGCTCTTTGACAGTGGATTACTGGTAGGGCGTGGAGTGGAAAACTGGATTTAACCCATCAAACCACTTTGAAAGTTTTTATTCCAGACATCCTGATACGTTTCACCAACCATAAAGTATCTGGATCTAACTGAAGACCTTGTAACTTCAGAACTGGAGACACTGGAACGCCCTCATAAAAGCGAGACATGACTGTCCCACAATTCCTTGCAGGTACAATTTTTCAGTGATAATTTTTATCAGGCTGTTGAACCTGTGATTTATGTGAATAAATGGGAATGTGGGGGGTGGGTGCGGGGAGGGATGTAAGCAGCTTCTGACAATGTATCTCTTTTTTCTCAGTTTTTTTTCCTGAGCTTTGAAATTCAAATATCACAATAAATTAATTTCTCTAAATCATTTATTGATAGTTTTTCATGCAAACATAGCTGCAAATATAAACTGTAGTTTGGAACCCAAAGGGCTCCTGTACTAAAGTGTGTTGTCTTCCAGACCTCCCAGTTTGGGGACTGGGATAACCGGTGACGTGTTGAACATGTTCTACAAGCATTTCGACCTGCAGCTCGTACTTATGACAGTTTATAATCCATCTCATTTGCTTTGTTGAATTTCTAAAACTTGCATGAAAGTTTAAAGCTATGCAGCTCGCTTAGCTGGTCAGCAAACATAGACCAGCCAGTTAAACTGGTTTCTCCAAATGCCATCAAGTCAGAGAAAATATTTATGAGGTCATATCAGCTCGTGGCTTTATGTTTTGTTGACAGAAATTCACATTTTTAAATATTTTTTATTTTGCATGAAAATTAAACATTTTTATTAGAATAAACTTTTTCTTTTGATATTTGTTCTGCTTTCTATCCCACACACAACTTTGCCATTTGACCATCAATCAAACAGACTATTAAAGGTCTCAGACTTTTAGTTTAATGTGAAAAGTCATCCAGCGGAGCATTAGTTTATAAAATTGTTGCATTTTAGGGGAAACAATTTAATATGTCAAATAACTACACATCACCTCAGAGTGAGTAGGTTAATGTATGAGCCTCTGCTGGGGCTTTTATGACTTGTGTTTGCATGTTCTCCCTGCAGATGCATGAGTTCTCTGGTTGATGGGAGTTTTTGAGACTCAACCACCATGAGTGTTTTTCTTTTTTCCTTTCTGTTTTATCTCCAGAGATGGAAATTCCTGGTCCAGGAATATGGTAAAAATCCTGTCTGCCAACTGTACCAACCACTTACCAAACCAGCTGAGTTTAGTGAGCACAGGTCATTTGACAAGTAAACAAGCCTGTTAGTGAAACAGCTGATCTACATGTGCAATTAGAACCAAAAAACTTTTACTTTTTTTGTTTTTAACTTTATGGCACCTGGATTTGCCACCTTTGTTTACCCCTATAATGGACTGGCAACCTGTCCAGAGTCTATCATGCCTCTTGTTTGATTACAGATTATATTGACTTGAGCCCTTCCATGACCCAGCATGTGGGTATCGGTGATGGAGGGATGTGAAATAACATCTTATAGTAGCAGAAATCGTTGTTGCTTTTAAAGGTGCCACCTCTCTAAAAGTCTATTTTGTGACTGCTTGCCTTTTGTTGGCACACCGCTAAAAGTTACTTTTAATTTAACAACTAACAGTGTGGAAAAAGGAAGAAAATAACCCGTCATACTAGTTTTATCTGCGCTTATATGAAAATACAACATTAAGAGTTTTATCTTTTAACACAACAAAAAAAGCTGTTAGGAAGTTTGATTTGGAGGAATTTGGACTATCAGGGTACCAACACGGTGGTCCAAACAGGGCCTTTCTGTGTGGAGTTTGCATATTCTCTCCATGTATGCATGGGTTCTCTCCAAGTACTCTGGTATCCTTCCAACATCCATGTTAGGTTAACTGGTCACTATAAAGGCAGCAACATACTCCACGACCGGCAGTACCGGCCCTTTATTTGTCTCTGCAGCGGCTGGACGTGCACATAAAGCATGCTAGAGTGGGTGGGCTGTATGAACACTTCTTGTGGAGTGTGAATGCCATGCCGAACAAGAACTTTTTTTTTGTTCTTGCAACTTCAAGAACAAGAACTCAGTTCTCGCTTCTCGTGGAGTATGTACCAAGCTTAAATGGTAAATGCGTGTTGCCATGTGACAGGCAACCTGTCCAGGGTGTACCCTGTCTCTCGCCTGCTAATTGCTGGAATAGGCCCCAGCTTCCAGCAACCCTAAAATGAAATGATTAGCATAGAAAACGATCAAATGAACATCCAGGGTCACTTTTATTATCTATATCTCTTACTATGAGGATCCTTACAGTGTCAGTCCTACACTACATCACTGCTATGCTTTCACAATTGGCCCCCTTTCTTCCAAGCTTGAGTTCTCCACCAGAGACCAGGGAGTTTGAGGGTTCTGTGCAGCATTTTAGCTGCTCCATGATATTTGGTTAAAGATCCTTGATGGTATTCCAGTGATCTGTTGGAGTCACTCTTCCAGTCTGGAGGTCACAGCCCTGAGTGCTCAGATTACAGCTGACACTTCTACATTATTACTGCTTTTATCTGCAGCATGTAAACCATTACCACATCTAGTTAGTAAGCAATCACCTAATTTTCTGTCAAACCTGAAGGTCCCACAAGATGACTTTATCATTCTTACCTACCTTTTGATCATGACTTCTATCTTGACTAAGATACTTTCAGTCCCGACTGATGCTCAATATAAGTGTAACATACATAAGCAGGTCTCTGCAGGGCTGGATAACACGTTTGATTCAAAGTGTGATGGACGGGAGGCATCTAAAAGTTGCAGGACAGAAGCCCTGGAGGACTGAACTGATCTGAAGAGTCTGCTACTGAGATCTCGGCACAGTGTGGACCTGGGTGCCTCTGGTAAGATAGACCCCAGTCCCCGTGACTCTCATGCTAATTTTTTATGAGTGTGTCCAAATTAAAAAATAAAGACAAACATTATTTTTCCCCTCAAATCAAATCATTTAATTTTTTTCATTAAGATTTACATTCATATTAGTATGATGTAATTGGGTACAGTTAACACTGCTGATGAGTGGTGTATTTATTTTTATTTATTTTTGTGTCAGCATCTGTCTTTATACTCTTATAATGCCAGAAAAAAGGTTTCAACTGAATGTTAAGCATCAGTCTGTTTTTTTCTTAGATTTTCTGGCCCCATGTGTTGGAATTTAACAAAATGTTGAAAAAAAAAAACAAGAAAAGAACATTTTGACACAAAATGACAGACTGAATACCTAAATGACACAGATTAATACATACAGAGTAACAAGAAACATGATATACATTTATAAAAGCACATTCGTATTAATATTTGATGCTTTGGAATGAAAAACAGCAGCAGAGGCCCATTGTGAACAGCTACCCTCCCTCTGCACATTCCACTTATATAATGTTAATTTTCAACTTGTGCCATTAATATAAATGAATAACCCATCAATCCCCTCCTCAAAACCTTCACATGAAACATAAAAATAAATAAGAAAATAAGTGATTTGATTGGTCCGTGAGGTAATAAGTGAAAATGAAAAAAAGAAAAAAAAATGGTTGGAAAGATTTTCAATGACACAGAAATGAAGGAAAAGCTGAAGGAGAAAACTAAATGAAGAAAAAGTGATTGTGACCGCGGGTAAGAGAGCATGATGTCCAATGAAGAACTAACACACACACACACGATCACACGCTCTTAGTTCAGTCTGTAGTGTAATGACTGAATAAATCCCCAGGCTGGAATCGTTACAAAGCCACTTGATGGATGATAATATGTACACTGAAGTAATGATTAAATGACTCAAACAGAAAAAAAAATCAAAAACTTTAAATTTAAACTAATTGCAACGAGACAAAATCTCAATATTCTCTTTTCAATCCTTAAATCTTTTTGCTTTTCACAGACCAGTACACTGGAGGTGGGCAGAGCCTGGAAACGGAGAGCTGGGCTCATAACAGTGATCACGGAGATCCTCAAAAAGCAACAAGCAAAAGCATGAAAGTTGGGCAGGCATGTAGTTTCTTACCCAGTAGAACAGAAAATCAGGCAGGTAAGTTCTTTTTCTGCTACAAGAAGAGCACTTTGAGAAAAAAGAAAAAAGAAAAAAGCGAGTTGCCGTCTGTTCAGACTGTTTTGTTTTGGAATCAAACTCATCCAACCTGCTGTTGTTTAGAGGTTTGGTGAGGCAGAGCATGCGTTAGTGGGCGGAATTAAAAGGCCACTTCACAAACAACAGACTGCCGGCTTGGATTTATTCAGGATTAAAAAAAAAAAAACAAGTTTAAGGATGCACGTTGTAGCATCAATGGGAGGAGTGTGTCCAGCAGAATGAGTCGGGTGGTAGAAGCAGCACTAGTAGTGTTCAGCAGGTAATCGCTGCATTAGAAAGGGAGAAACCCAACCAAGTGGCGGCCCGAAAAGGTACGGCAGCACATTGTTTTCCATTTTTTTATTCATGATTTGCTGCATTTGGTCTGCTTATTATTGTTTAATGTACTTTTTCAGGTTTATGCTCAAACCAGGGACATGCACATGCCTGCAGGTTTGAAACGCCTCCTTCCTTAAAAACATCCAAAATGAATCAGTCAAAATGATGAGCTATTCATTTCAGTCTGCTGTGCTTACGCAAGGAAGCATCTAAAACCAGCAGGACATTCATGGCTTAAACACTTTGGCCTGAAATGAAGCCTGTTTGCAATCAATAGTTGTATCTGATCAGCGTCTGATCAGTGTGCGGGCAATTTCTTTTTTCTTATTTACAAAGTGTTTATTTGTTAAACACATTTGTTTGATTTTCCTTTATTTCTCTAAGTGTGATTGTCACCTTTTCTTCCCTCCCAGTGTTTGCAGCACCACTAAGACAGTCGCACGAGTCGGCAGTGAGTTTAAGAACAATCTTGATGTTTAGTAAACTATTTTTGAACCAGTGAGAATTTTTCTTAAATTACAGCCAAACATGAAGCAAACTTATTTTTGTTCTTTTTTTTGTTTTTTTGGGGGGTGGAGGGGGGTAATTTTGTTGACTTCAGAGACAAAAAAAAAAAAATAAAGGAGGGAGGGAATGGTGGAGAGGACACCTCTCAGAGGCTCTGCACCCCCTAAGGCCCAATGTGGGCTCAGTCCAGTCCAATCTAGCCCAGTGTAACCCTGGTTTTGTGTGGCCAAATCCATTCCAGTCTGTTCTGGTTTGATCTGGTCTAGCAAGGGTCCAGGCCAGGAATTCTTACTTATTTTTAGAAGAGTGCTTTGGATCCTTGGCTTTCAAACTCTGACCAGGCATCGTTGAGTTCCATGAAGATCATCTTAGCGTAATGTTCATAAGGCTGGCCTGTCGCCTGCGGAGAGAGCGCAGATTCTCACATAAATAAAACCTAAAGGAGAAGTTTCCTGCTTTGCTTTTACACATGTGGCGGGCAGGAATACTCTACCTTATCTGGGTGGACGACCAGTACTGCCTTCCTGTAGTATTTCTTCACCTGGTCAGGTGTCACCAGATCGGCCATACCAACAGGCTTCCAGCGGGTTTCACCCTCCCACAGGACTGTGTGGAGGGTTGAAAGCAGCGCTCGGATGTTTCTCTCTTTCCCCTCAATCCAGTCCAAAATCTGTAGCATTAAAACAAACCCTGTGTACTTTGTGCATGGATGAAGTGTAATCAGCCCTTTAGGCATGTAAGTCATGGAAGAGAAGAGATTTCTGGTTTTCTAGCAAACTGTCCAGTCTATAAAGCCGGAAGACAACTATCATTTAGCCAATACCAGTAAACCCAGTTTGTTACCTGTACTTTGAGTGGATCCATCTCTTTTGTGATTTCCTGTCTTCTCATTTCAGCGATGGTCCTTGGTCCCTTCTTATCAGGCTTGGAGGAAAAACCCTGAGTGGACAGCAGGTCTTCAAAATCATCCTCTTTTACTTTTGGTTTGGGGCCTGCGCATACAGAAAGGAAAACTTACGTATGGCACATAAATGGATACAAAAGTCAAATATCTATGGAGAGGACTGAGGAGATTTTTTTTCCCCTCCTGATGTTGACAAAAAAAATGCAAATATTACCATATCCAAGCCCACGAACTCCTCTCTCCTCTCTGCCACCGATAACACTAGTGAAATTGAGGTTGTAGTTGGGTTTAGAGGGCTGCGTGCCCGCAGGCTGAGATGTTGAGGATGTTTTGGGCGTTGATCCAGACATCCAAGGTTTATTCTGAGCTGAGGTGGGTCGCCCAGACTGCCAGGGCTGACCAGGAGGCTTAGCGGAGGAGGAGGAAGCAGAGGAAGAAGGAGCCTTTGTGCTGAAGGAAGACCCAGAGAAATTACTGCTGGAAGAACCTGTGAGAAAACATGGAAAGATGACATTTAACTGGGATGAATTCATCACACATTAGGTTTAAAACAAGATGTTTGAGGGGTTGCTGTGCACACTTTCAGTACAGCACATGTAAAAAGTCTTCTACCTGGTAAATTAGAGCCCAAGTTTCCAAGGTCTGCAAAAGGATCAAAGGTCTGAGACTTGGCTTTTGACATGGATGAGACACCAGAAGCTACAAACACAGTGACAATATGTGAGTAACATTTTTTTATATCCACAACTGTCCTGCTAAGATGCAATGATGATTATTCATGGTGCAAAGAAAATATTCAGTCTTCTACAAAATCCTAAACTGCAAAAACTGTTTTTAAAAAACAAGAAAAAATACAAAAATTAATTAATTTTCCTTGATAATATAAAATTTCTTGTTTTGTTGGCAGATAATTTATCTTATTTCAAGGAACATTAACCTGTGAAGAATTCCTAAAACAAGTAATTTTTTTTTTAAAAACAAACCTAAGTAGGAATAATTATCTTACGTTAAAAAAAAGCACGTGTGTCCTTGATTTGAGATGTTTAATCTTACTTAGATTTTAGTTTTTGCAGTGTAAAGGAAGTTTCTCCCACCTGTGTTGGAATAGTTGGGTTTGCTGGCAGTTGTGCTCATACCAGTAGTGGTACCAGCTGCCCAGCTGTCCCACCCACCCAGCAGGTCTGGTTGGCTGGCTGATGAGGTCATTTTAGGGGTATCTTTCACAATCTTATCTGCAAAGACAAACATCAGAGTATCGTTTATTTTTCAAGTCAGAGAAACTGGCCAGTAAGGTTTCATGATGAGATGATGTGCTTACCGAGGTTGAAGAGGCTGGTGTTGGAAGCAGGAGTGCTGTTGCCGTGAGCAGAGCCAAATCCGCTGGTTGCTGAACTATCAGAGCCCAACAAGTCTCCAAACAGATCTGGTCCGGAGGCTTGTCGAGACGAATTGACGCTGGAGCCAACACCAGACCCAGACCCCATCCCAAATGGATCAAACAGGTCGCTCATGGCTGCAACAAACATGAAGCAAAATAAGACATTAAAGATAAACAGAAGAACTTTCTGTAATAATGCAGTCAGCGCTGTTCTTTACGTTTTGAATCTGGTGTGGCTCCGCTGTTTGGTCCACTAAAAAACAAGTCCTCCTGCACTGCTCCTGTCTGACCAGCAGGTGGTGCAAACAAGTCGTTCAGGAGATCACTGTTACTAGAAGCAGCTTTCATTCCCCCCTGGTCTCCTGGATGAGGAGCAGAGGGTGTAGCCGAGGACATGGGAGGGGCTTCTGGGTCAGAATTCAAACCCAAGAGGTCAGCTGTACCGCCGAGAGGAGACTCCTGGACCACAGGAGCTGGAGTCTGGTGGGAGAGAGGGAAATTTGAAAAAAGACAAAAACATGGATTAAAAAAAATCATATGATAATGAAGAGATAAGTCAGCAATCTGTGATTTTCTGCACCTGGAAGTCGGCATCAAACAGATTTGTGCTGTCGTCACGTGAAAGTGCTTCTCCACTGGTGGCAGAATAGGAATATGACTCTCCCTCTGACTGATCACTCATGTCCTCCTGCTCATTCATTCGTCCTCCTCCTTGGTTCTCTACAGCATCCTGAGGGCCATGCACATCTAGAAATTCAAGAAAAAACTCAGTGGAAATTTCAAGTTACCTTGGAAGCAGTGAGTGAGGTTGGTATTAAATGAGAAAAACCCCATTACCTTCCCAGTCTAGTGTCTGGAAGAAGTTGCTGGAGTTGGGATCGTTGCTCACAGGCGATTCTGGCTCCGTGGCAGGAGGACCTTCTGGGGTCTGAGCTGGCTTCGGTGACTCTGAGTCATAAAAAGCAGAGGAACCTGGCTGCCGAGGCAGCTCAGGCTTACCTGTGGTGATAAAGGTTTCTCAGTAAAATGGGGCTGATAGTGGAAAAGTATAAAATAAAAGAAATGGATAGATACGCAAAACAAAACCTGACCATAACATGTGAGAACAGATTGCTTAGATAAGTGAAGGCACTTACCAAACTTGCTGAGGATCTCCTGCTGTTCGTCCCGAGATGAGAAAAGGATTTTGGGATTGAGACCTTTGGTTTGGAAGCCCTCCCATGGAGGACTCTTGGTACTGGGTCGCTCCCTGGGTTCCACCTCAATGTCCAAGTTAACCTGGAACAAGTCTGGGTATTTTTCCTGGATATCACAGGCGTCCAAATCATACCTGAGAGAAAATTATGCGGAGAGGAAAGAAAAAGACAGAAAGCTGCTATTTGGTATAAATGTAATTATTTCAAAACCTCAGTCAGCTGTCAGTCAATGCCGTCAGGCAACAATGACATTTTCAGCATTGCTTTGTGGCTTCAGGCTGAATACGTACTTGGCAAATTTGACAGTTGTTGCGTTTCTGGGCACAAAGCCGGTGTGAAACTGGATCTGAAACATTTTCATGGATGCCATCTGAAACAGAGTTTTAGGAGATTCAAGATATGACTTTATCTTCACCTTTCTTTGACATTCTGAGGCAGACTTTATGGTTTTACACGGGATGTCAAGTATTTGCTAGACACTTTAAACAAAGCAGCAACAAAAGCTCCTGAAAAGCTAATTTCTGCATGAAGGAGATGAAGGACGCGTTGTGCGCGAGCTTCCATACCTTCGCCTGTAGACGTCCTCCTAGTGTAGATCTCGCATGATAGATCACCACCAGAACATCTCCTTGAACCGTTACATCGAGGGGAATCTCTGCTCTACCATCTTCCATCTTAAAATCCCTGGAGGGAGAGGAGGAAAGGCAGAGAATGATGTGATGGAGGAACTATGCTTCTTTAGATTCTTAGAATATCTGAAAAACTTACTTCATCTTGTCATACTCCTGCGATGTAGTCAAGACCCTCTCATCTCCAACGTAAACTTCGCAGAACGGCCTGCAGCCGTTACGCTGCTTGTTGAACAGCGGCACAGGTGTCATGATGATGGAGTGAATAATCACAGGCTTGCTGTGAGGGATGATGGGCTCCTCTGCCATCATGTCGCACATATACTCAATGTACCTGCCGTGCAAAGGAAGTCGGAGAGCTTGTAAAATTGTATATATTAGGAGAAGCATGCTGCTATATTGTAAAGAAATAAATCTTTTATTGACCCCTTAAAAATGTGCTTCATTTCTCTGGAGCTCAAACCCACAGTGGCTTCCCGTTTTTTTTTTAAATTAACACTGAATTTTTATACCTTTTGTGTGAAGGTGCTATGCCAGGCGGGCAGCGTTTCATGGAGAACATGTAGACTGCTGCCTCGGCTGTGGTGAAAAGGCGGCAAAAACACAGGAAGGAGCAAACAGCCACTGCCGAAGCTGCTCTGCCATCCTACGCAAAGTCAAAGAGATGAGAAAAATGTGCTCTTCACATTTCTATCTTAACATTCTGAACCGAAATGTGACGTTTCTCTGCAGGCGCGAACAACACACAACTTCCTGACATTCACCAGAAACATATATGAGAAAAGATTTTGTTGGAATTGTCTCAAGTGATGTCACTGCTTTGTTTTAACAGAAAAAAAGTGTTAAGATAACAGAAATGTAGTTACGTGGATGAAGCCGACGATCTTTCATAAACCTTAACAACCAGTTTGTTAGCTGTGTTTAAACGGAAATTTACTGACACCAACAGTTAATCTTGTCTAGGCCCCTTTTGTTTTAAAAATTTAAAAAGTTATTTCTGTACCTGTGTGTTTTTTTCCCCAGTACTCCTGCAGTGAATGGTGTAGGATGCATATGTTTCATTATTAGGCTTATAATAGTTAGATAAAAATGAGGAAAAAGATGGTTAGAATAAACTGGTCTAATAAAATGGTCTAATAAATAAGTGTCAAATAAAATGTTATAACTACAACTGTAATTATGTAGGAATGGAGATGAGGTACAAATATTCTAAGTGTAAAGTTGCAAGTTATTTCTTTTTTATAGTTTTGAGAATTCATGAATATATTTAAAAACGTCAAAGGCCCTAAACACATTATTCTCCAGCATCTTTATTCTAAGTTGGAGTAATTTCAGTTTTTAAAAAAAGCTATTATTGACATCTTTTACCTCTACCGTTAGCTCTCAGAGTATTGCCAAAACTAACTTTTCAGTCACTATTCTTTTTGACTAAAACGTTCAAGACATTAATGGTGAAACTTTAACAGATTAAAGTGATCAAACAAGTGTAGTTGACTTGTGGAGGCTACAGCGAAAGCTGTGGTAACGTAACGCCAAAAAGGATTACTTTACTTACCAAACAATGCACTATACAGATGTTCCTCTGGTCTTGTTTTAGCCACTGATGCATGTTCTTACATACATTGTAGAGACTGCGGAGGTTGGGGGCACGGCGGACCTGCCAGTTACACTCTGACACCTACACACACACATACAACACAAAATGAATAAGAAACTGCATCTCATAGAAAAATAAAGAGATGCAAACGACTGCAGCTGCTACTGTAAAGAGAGCAAACTATGAAGGAATAGCTGTAATTTACACACTAATCCTTCACACCGATACATTCAGCTGCCATTAGGACACGCGAGGACGTGCACAAACCCATGCACATGAGCCATACCCTGTTGTGGAATCGAGAAGGCCTATACGATCGTTTGGAAAGGTTGAAGACGGCGTAGTGGCCGGCGTGACGAGAATCCAGGAACAGCCGAACATCCTCAATGTTATTCTTTATCGCTGACTCCACACCTTCAGCTGGGAAAGACATAACTACACACACACAAACACAAAGGCATAGGAAACTCAAAGTGTTCATAAGTGAGATTTGAAGTCACATAATTGTCATTTACGTCACTTTTGCCTATTATGTTAACAAAAGTAGTTAGAGGAAAGTTTAAAAAGAAAAAAAAAAAAAAAGAAGTAACCGCCCTACCTGCTATTCTAGAGGTGATGTAGGAAATATCCAGGTCCCCTTTGGCGTAGCTGCAAAAGAAATAGCTCGCTTTACAACAGGAAGTTACACACAAGTACATCTGGAAGGACGCATACAACTGTCTCTATAGTAGATAATATGTAAAGTAAATTAGTAACTAAAATCTGAGGACAAACAGCCATCAAACAGCTAAACTACATAAACAAGTTGGGAAACAGAAAAAAAACAAAAACAGAAAAAATTTTGTGTTAAGATAAACTAATGTCATTTTGGTTTTCAGAATTGTCCCACAAATTATGCAAATTAGATTAAGCCAATTCTCAATTCCTTCATCCACAGCCTTTAATGCAGCATGAGGATCCGACAATATACTGCCAACAGTTATTTGTGTTGTGATAGCGATGCTTGATACATTAAAAGTGAGGTTTCACTGGATTACACTGAACCATTGCATGGAGAGGAAAAAATTAACAAGACATGATTCATTTATTTATTTTATATTTTTAACTGTATATCAACATCTATTAGAGAAAGCAAAGAAAATAAACATGTATGCCGATGACAGCCAGTTGTATGTGTGCGGTATTAAGACAGAGGTGATGCTGGTTAAGAAACACGTAGCTGTAATGGTTACTCAGTAAGCAGTGGAGCCATTTCAAATATTTTAATTCCTGCTCACTCATTCGCTCATTCACACTGGACAGTGATTACTAACTGCAGCAGGTTGAACTCCAACATTGTTAGTTTGGTAGAAGCAAAAGATTTTTTTCATTTTGGATTTTAATTTAATATTTATGTTAAGTCATCCAAACGTCTGAAAGCGTTTTCGTGCACAAGAAGCAAGCAATTAAATTCAAATTCTCCGTTGAAAGTGTTCAATAGATCAGCAGCTCTAAGATAAATACCTACAGACAGAAGTCTGGTTACGATTGTTTGTTTTGCCATTTGCTAATGATATTTAATGTCCTGTAGACCCATTGTGAGTGGATAGTTCCTTCTCAGCTGACCCTTCTACGTTTCCTTTGCAGGCTTATTGTTGGCTTCATTTGAACATTTTTCTCCATATTTCCAGATATTGTCTTCATTTCTACAGTTTCTCTGAACTTTTTAGATTTTATATCTGAAATTTGACTGGAAGATAATGGATATTTTCTTTTATCTTAATTACTTCAATCTTTTTGTTAAAAAGGTTGGACAATGATCAACCTTTTCTTTTTAGAAGCAGAGAATTAAATATTTAATAATAATAAAAAAGAGTTGGTGTAGTTTTCCAAAAAAAACAAACTACGTTTTAGAGGGTTTGATCTGTTATATTATGGCTTAATATCATTCATCTTTTCAGATACATTAAATATTTTTCATAGAAATGCACATTTCAAATGTAATTTCACCCAAACAATTTTCATTATTCATCCACTACCCTACTTACTAAGGTTCTCTCCTGACTCATCCTCATCTGATAATGGGTAAAAGGAAAACCCTCTCTCTTTAAATATAAATCTAGAAAACAGTCTTGTATCAAGTTCAAATTTAGTAATTCAAGTTGCTAAAAGTAACAGATAAAAACAAAAAAGGCTGAACTGAAGCGATAGGTTATTGGTTTTACTAGCTAAGAGTTACTTATGAACAGTGATTAGCCTTAATTCAAAGAGTTGAGTGATGTAAAGTGTTCTGCATCTACTTTCTGCTGCAACAACTTTAAATCACACAACCAACTTTTCATTTCAGACTTAGTGTTAGAGCCAGTGGAATCATTCCTTTAATTGCTTGCTGCAGTGTAGTGTCATTTGTTTTGGTATTTTCTAAATCTCTTCTTACTCAAATAATACTTAACTGCCCATTCACATCATGTTCAGCATTCATTCTACTGAATCATTGTGTGTGATGTTAGGATCAGCAAGCTGTGATGACAAACACAGCACAGCAAAAGCCTGACTGAATGGTTTTCTGTCAAAAAGAAGGAAAAAAAAAAGAAACAAACACAAACTACAGAACACACAGAGCAACATACGAGATGACGCATTTCACCGACCCATATTTACCTTGGGTTGCTAGGTGATGGACACATAGGGACCATGAGGGTTTGGGACAGAGAGAAGAAAAAAAATAACAACAAAAAACACAAATAAAATAAAACAAACAGAACCAAATGAAGCACAGTGATAATAGCACAACTAAACTTTAAATGAAATGCGTAGATTTGGCTATTAAAGGAACAGTTTGCTCGATACAACAATATCGTCCAAGGTCACCTGTTGCTGGTGATTAAACTAGAAAACTAGATATTTCTAACAATCCCAATTCATTCCACTGGCCCCCACATCTCTCATTTCCAATGGTAACATGTTCCTTTTGTTATAGGGATCAAAGCATAGTGGTCATTCAGGCTTGCTCTGAAGATCACTATTCCTTGATTTCTAGAAGAAAAAGAAACTTAATTCTGCACAACAAAGAAGGTGGAAATAAATTTAATGAAAATAAGACCAAAAAAAAAAAAAAAAAAAAAAAAAAAAAACCCCCAACAAAAAAAAAAAACTTTCCCTTCAAAAAAGGACCTGGGAAAGGGACAAGAAGGAACCCTAACCCCTAGTCTTTCATCTTTCAGTTTTTCCCACAACTCAGAACAAACCCATGAAA
>JBAMHX010000013.1:5685142-5699079 GCA_037177515.1 Pseudomugil tenellus
GGAGAAGGTTCGTAAAAACCCCAAAGGGGAAGAAAAAAAAAAAAAAAAAAAAAAAAAAAAAAAAAAAAAAAAAACTCTAAACGAAACAACAAAATGTTCCTTTAAAAAAGGGACCTGGGAGCGGGATAGGAGTGAATATGAATCCTGAGTCTTTAGTCTGTAGGTGTGTACAATAATTAGGAACAGATCAGTGAAATTGTAACAAAACAAGATGACTGACAAATGATTAACAAATGTTGCTCTGTTTATAAATGCATCATTTCAGCATAATAGAATAAAACTGTGCAGTTAGCTTCTAGCTAGCAGGATGCAATACGAACTGAGGCGTTTACCGCAAAGTATTTTTTCCGTACACATGGTGCTCGTCAGTATGCGTGTTGAATAAATAATTATCATTATTCACTTCAGTAGCTTGTGTTCACGTAAATAAGCACAAAAGCTTTGCCATTCGAGTGGTATAAATAATGTATAATAGCACTCAGTAGTAGGGCTGCATAATTAATTGTTAAAAAAAAAATTCGCAATCTCAATTCACACTTGTGTGCAATCTCATTTCCAAATGACGACATTTTTTTTAAAAAAAAGAAAGAAAAAAAAAAAGACCACAATTCAATTGCATTTTGATCAGGGACATCATCTACATAAAGGTTGTGTCGGTAAAAGAAGAGAAAAGTGACATTTATGGTTTTAATAGTTAGTGTCAGCTGTTACGAAGTATATGTGCCGGTGATTTGTGCAATAAGAATTTATATTGGAAAAAAAATCGTGAGAAATGGCGATCTCAATTCTTGGCAAAAAAAAAAAAAAAGATTCCCATTTTACCCAGAATTGGCTTTATGTACAACTCCACTACTTCTTGAACTTAGAACAACTCTTGTTTCCTGTCTTTCATTACTGGACGAACTGATTAATCCAGGTGTGTCTGACCTCAGTAACCACAACGGCAATAGTCACACACACCTGAATTAATAAATTCATCCAGTAATGAAAAACAGGAAACAAAGGAGTTGTTCTAAGTTCAGGAAGAAGTGGAAATTTGCATAAAGACAATTTTGCATCCCTACTCAGTAGGCTAATAAGATAATCTAAACCCAATAAGAGAAGCGGAAAATGAAAAGACTGATAACAGGATATGAATGATCACAACAGCCTTCATCCGAACAAAGCATGACTTTCTCACCTGGCTACTGACTGGATGACTTTAGAGGATGTATCTTTAATGTTGGTGAGGAAGCGCTCCGTTCCTCCCCTCAAGATATCCAGGAGGCCACTTCCTGCCTGATCGGGATCATACACACCTGGATGCCATGAAGAAAGACAGCGTACATGATACATAACACGTACGAAACCTCTATCACGTACTAAAACATTTTAATTTACAGAGTTATCTGTAGATGCGGAGGACAAATATTCTCTTTGCTGGGGCAAACATGTAAGGACTCTGAGGGGTTTATAAGACCAGCTCAAAGCCATTGTTCAGGTTGGAGTGAAATTGAACTTGATGAAATGAGCTTCTTTCAGCAGCGATGAATATGCCTTAGCTACAACAACATCCCAGATCTGAAAGGAAAAGAGCAAACACGTTCTGCTCTTCGACAGATGGTTGAGTGGCAGTGCAGAAATCCTCTTATTAGGTATGCGAGAGCTTGCATGTGTGTGTGCCTGTGTGCATATGGGCGGAAATAAGCTTATTAAACTCATTTAAGATAAATAAACCGAAGAAATAGTATTTTTCACTAAGTTTCCCGTCATTTCTAAAATCAGAAACAGGCATAAGCTACTTTCTGAGCATTCACACTTTACCTCTGATGTTTTTCTGTCTTTACTGTTGATTAAAAACAATTTGTTCTACAAGTGTGCTGTGGCAAAGGTAGCAGCCTTACAAGCAGGGAAATGCAACAAATAATAAGATAAAATGTTTAAATAAACTAAATCCATATTAAGAAATCTATAAAACTCCTTAACACAACAAAGATTACAGTGTTTGCTCTAAAACACAGTTTGTTAGGTTATCTGTGAGTACCGTATCCCAGTCTATATCCAGATGGTTTTTCCCTTTGTTTTTTCCTTACAGAGAGCACATGGGAAGCTCTTTATTCTCAAGATCACTGAAAGGGTAATGTGTTAGAGAATGACCAGAATGCGACATGCAACGTTTTTGGAATGCAGCAGGATCTTGATCCTCGGTGTTAAAACTGCTGACCATGAACATCCCAATCAGAGGAACAGGAAACTTTCAGATGGGCTGCATTTTCTGAAACTAATGTCATTTTTTGGCAACATGTATGAATTGCTAAGCTCACTAACTTTATACATCATTGTAATGGCTTAGATGATAGATGTGTATTTGGGAAAAAGAGAAAAGCAAACATTGAAAGTGAGATGTTCTTTTAGAGTTTAAATGTTTTGTTTTTCACAGAGGGAAAAAACAGACTGGCATAATTACTGTTTTACAAAGAAATCCCATAATATTTCTATGCAAACAGTGTTTTACCTGCATTGTTCTGGACGTTGTGGATCTGCATGGGCGGCTGTGCTCCATTGTTGCCAAAACCTCCGTTCTGCTCCATCAGCTGCAGACATTCATAGCCGTCATACATCGGACGCCAACAGTAATATGTGCTCAACATTGTTAGTGGAAGGTTAAAAACAAAACAATAAAAAAAATGGTTTGGTAAAAAAAAAAAGTCTTAAAAATTGTCCCTGTAATTATCGAAACATTGCAAAAAGGTGGAGGACAAGAAAAATGCACAAATAGAGAAACTACAAGATCCCCTCCCTAAAAAAAAAAAAAAAAAGAAATGCTTTTAAAGAAGGAAAAACATTTTCCTTTTAAAAACGGCATTAAATAAATCTTGTGATATCATGAAAAATGAAGTTTTATCCTCTGAGGAGTCCTGCTTATTCTTGGTCTTAATACAGCAGCCTGTTAGCATCTGCACCTCTCCAAGCTGCAGAAATCGTACTTGGCCAGTATCTCACTTCAAAACGCCTCTATCTAACAGCCTGCCTCTTCATATGTCTGCAGTGAAGAGTGGAGGAGAAGGAGGAGGAGAAGTAGGAGGACTGTAATCTTCTTACGTCCAGCAGGGAAACCCCTCCTTAACCCTAATCAGATCAGCAGTCGCCAAACATGCCCTCACCCTGCACACACTTACCCGCCTTATCGAGACTCTGATTTAGTCACAAATTTGTAAATGCTCTGATGGACTTTTGTTTCTCGATTTTCTCATTTGTTGCTGGGCAAAAGGAAGCGCTCTAACCCAAGTGTAATATAAAACTGAGATTAAGGTGATGAATGCTCAAACTTATCCATCCAATAGGGGAATTAACACAGACCAAAACATTGCTGGAGACGAGAGAAGTTACTGAGATCCGAAAGATTTTTATCACCTAAATCAGCTTTACTTCAGTCACAACTATGAGTGAGGATTTACTGGTATTAGGATTTATGGGTTTGCGATAAGAAACATAAGAGGCTGTGGTTGAGGAGTTAGACCAAAATCTGTGCTCAGATTAGTAAAAACTGTTTCCTGCCTTTATGGCAACAGCAGGTCAGAAAAAAGACAAAACACAGCTGTACTGCAGAGGTGTTGGGATCCAATTATCTATATTCTGAATCCCCTTCACATATCTCTGCCTCTCTAGGGCCATCAGCACGGTGCCAGGGCGAAAGAGAGAAGCCAGGAAAAGAGCATACAGACCCCTCTGTACCCACCACAGAGTGTGTTGAATCTGAAGCGGAGTAACGTTAACCACCTCGGTAGTTTGAGAGCATTCAAGACTAAATCCACACACAGCCAAAGAGGCTGGTGGTCATGGGCGTGTCTATCTTCTTCACAGGCTTGCAGCTCACCAAGGATGCATCTCATTGTCTCAGTAAAGAATCTACAATCTGAAGACAACTCAAGTCAGAGGAACCCAACTTCTATCCTCGAGACCTACCGTGTCGCAACCTTTAGATGAAACTCTTCTCCCACAAACACACAGTGACAAACATCTGGAGTTGTTAACACTCGTACCTCTGTAACTGGAGACTTGGGGTTGACGTTGCGTGCTGCTGCTATCTCCTGTAGCTGGTTGACTAGTTCTGTAATAGAAAGACGCTCATCTGGGTTTACTTTCAACATGGAACCTGGAAGAAAGGAAAAGGAGATGCATGGGAGCAAGAGGAGCCTTGACTTAGAAGGCAGTTAAAAGCTGGTGAAAATAAAATGGACTGGGGTGAAGAAACTAACAGGCAGTACATACGTATGAGCTCATGATACACTGTGTACTTGACATCGTTCTGGGGGATGGAGTATTTTCCATTCACTATTTGCAGCTTGGCTCCCTCCTCAAATGGATGCTGCTTGAAACACAACAGGTAGAGGATGCATCCCAAAGCCTGCATGGGAGACAGGGTATGACAAAAAGGCAAAACTCGAACCGTTAAATGTTTATTTTAACAAAAAAGGTCAAATAAACAGCGAATAGAGAGAAAGAACAAGTAAAGGAACTGACCCAGATGTCTTGTTTTTCATTGATGGGAAAGTTGGAGTAGAGGTCAATCATCTCCGGTGTCCGATACGCCGGAGTGGTGTTCCTTGTGATCTATAAGAAGGGGAGAAAAAAAGGACCAGATAAACATAAAGTTTCCTGTTCCAGCATAACATTTATAAATCTTGTCTCTGATCCAGAGGTTTAAGCCTTTTTTTCCCCCAACGCAATATTTATTTTTACAGGACTAAGCAGGCTAGTTAAATACTTCAGATATACACTTTTTTCACTTTTGATCTTCCATCAGAAAAAAGGATCTCTTCTGAGAACATGAGCTTGGCATTGATACAGATGATTAGATTTAGAACCTCTGGTGTCCTGCAGTGGGAGGTCATATGTGCTAAATGTCCTTGATGTGAGCATGTGTCTGCATGGTTATGGCATTAATATGATTGACCTGATCGATCAGAGCTTCCTGGACCTTTAATCTAATCATAGGTTTCTGGTTTCTGATCTCACGACAGCCACAGATCCACTGAGACAGCCGAATGTTGTTTTCTCCCTTTTTCCCCCTTTTTTTTTGATAAAATGAGTTTCATAGCGAAATGTGAGAACATAAGCATGTTCAACCCACTAATATAAATTCACAGAAAACAAATGGTCGAAGCACAATTTATCTATCTTATAAAACGGCATTTGTTTCAATTAGAAATCAGAAAATAAAAAATATTATCAGGGAACAAAAGGTATCATTACCAAAAGAAAATAATCTTTTTTAGGGGAATATCATTATTCCAAATCAGACCCATTTCCAGTGCTGACTGGATTTAATTATTTTCAGGTAATGCTGTGGAATGATTAACTTCTTGCATGAGTGTTCCCAGTTAAAGGGCAGCTTCATCTGCAAGTGAAAGGTCTTTCAGAGGAATGGAAAGCTCTTGAAGTTGCTCAACTATGTCACGGTGACCGCTGGACAGTGCAAAAATAATGCAGCAAAATTGACATAGACATTAAATCTGAAACTAGTGTAAAGTCATGAACCCTGCAGTAAAAAGGTGTCAAATGCTCAGACACATGGCAAAAGAAAAGAAGACCAACACATAACAACAACAGTTTTGGGCAACAACAGTAAAACCCCAGTGGGGGCCAAACCTGTCAGCTAACAACATGAAACTGAAACTACAATTTATTCAGAGTCACAAAAATTATTTAATGAAAGATTAGAAAAACATCTGATGCGTTTCCATTTCAGCTGCTATATTCAGATGATAGGGTCAGAATTTGGTAGAAAAAAGATGAGGATGGATCCATCCCATCCCGTAGTTCAGACTGCTGACGGTAAAATGGTTTGGCCCCTTTGTACCAACTGGTCATTGCTCAAACACCAAAGCCAGTGTGCCCATCTTCTGATGGCCACCTCAAGCAGGATAATGCACCACAGCACAAAGCTTAAATCATCTCCAACTGGTTTCCTGAACACGATGAGTTCACTGTCCTCCAATGCCAGTGAGCATGAATGTGGTGGAACAGGAATGTGTAGCTAACAGATCCGCAGCATCTGTATGATGCCGTCGTGTCAGTGGCTACAATTACAAGATGCATTTTTAAATTCATCAATAATTATTCAAACTGAAATAATTCAGAATAAAAATATTTTTCAGTGCTTTTCCATAGAAATAGTCATTCCGAATTGAAAAACATGTTTCTTTGTCTTTATCTGCTTTAGATTCGGAGGTTCTGATTGGCAGGCAGGGGGGGTGCACTTGTGTCTACTCCAAAACAAACAAACTCAACTTCCTGCTTCTTTGGCAAAAAGATGAAGAAAGACAAAATAAATAAAATTTTCACTTCAATTGCGTTTATAATGTTGCGCCCAATCAGCATACTACTTCACTTTTTCCAGCAGCTGAGGAGCAGAAAGGAAATGGAGCACCGGAGACGTGAGGCGGAAGACCATCGCGGCGGGACAGGTGATCTTTAAAACAATCTCTTTAAATAAATGTAATTTCTATTCTGAATTAAAACTCTCATATAAACTCTGCTGATTTGGAGCAAAAGCTCTGAAGAATGTTTCCACAGGACAGTTTTGAAAGTAAAAGGGGTCCAAAAGGGGGGGGTGTAAGGTGTGTGTAATAACACACAACCTTGAAAAAAGCTGTGAATCTTTGCTGAACATATATGTGTGTTGTTCAGTGAACACATCAGCATCTTGTAAAACATTTTTTTCTCCTGATAATTTATTGTGTGTGTGTGTTTGTTGGGGTGGGGGGTACCTCATCCTCCACCATGGACCTCTTCTGTGCAGACCAGCTGTAGTCGGGGCGATGCGACACCGTGGTGGAGCTGCCAAAGTCACACAGCTTGATGGTGCCCTGATTACTAATCAAGAGGTTCTCGATCTGCAAAACATCAAAGCAGCTGAATTCATTACTGCTGCATGTCGCGTTTTGTTTTTTAAACTATATATCAGTCTTTTCCATCATGATTCCCTCATCCAACCTTTAGGGACAAACCAACCTTGAGGTCTCTGTGGATGACCGGAGGTTTCTGTTTGTGCATGTGCTGCACAGCACGGCATGCCTGGTAGAAGATTTTCAGCACAGTGTCGCATGACAGAGGAGCTTTCTGCTCTACCCGCTTTATAAAGTCCACCAGCTGACCTGAAGTGGGAGAGAGAGATAAACAGGACTAAACCGAAGCCAACAGATAAGAGTGGAAGTCTATTATCACACAACACAACACAACCAAAAGTAAAGGATGTGTGACACAAATTAATTAAATTGACATTTTTCCCTTCAGTAACAGAATCAACATTAGCATAAATTCTAGTTTATGCAGCTTTAATTTTTTCATTTCATTACAAATAAACTGAAATATCTTTTGACAATTCAAGTAAAAGGAAAAGAACAAGTAAAAAAAATACTTTTTCAAAGATATAACACTAAATAAAACGCCTTAAGATTTTGATGAACCTTGAGGATTTTCTTTTCTTTGAGGCTGTGAAATAAAGACGTGTAGTATTGCTTACGTTACGTAAAATCAATCAATAACTTGAAAAGAATGTCAAAAGGAAATAAAAACCACCAACAGGAAGCTTTCATCACCAAAGACTTTCAGTTCAAGTTCCTGAGAAATTGTGCGGCTGCTCTTACTGCTGAATGAATAAGCAGCGACTGCTAGAAAGAAGCCAAAAGCGGAAGAAGAAACATGGAAGTGCATGTTAGTATTTACCTTTACATAACTCTGTGAGGATAAGGAACTCGGCTTGGCCGGTGTCTGACTCTTCCTTACTGATGGAGGCAGCAGAAGAAAACTGGACTATATTTGGATGACCAGACAGCTTTTTCTGTGGAACCAGAGGGTCAAGGAACACACAAAATCCAACACTAATGTGATTTCAAGCCTTTCATAAGTCGTACCAATCTGGTTACAGATTGAGTTTATCCAACGCTAAAAACAAATAAGGAAGGATTTTGGGTAAATCTTGGAACTTGGCCTGTAGATTTAGTAAGTTATCATTCTCAAGTAAGTCAAATTAATCCACTTTGTAAAGCCAGCTGCTTCACAAGAAGATCTATTAGCCTAAAATTCCTAAATCTTATATAAGATAGACATTTATTTATTGATTTGTGTCCATGAATTTCTGAGATTTCCATTTTCTATCCAGGCTCTTACTTATTCTCAAGCATGAAAAACATTGCTGGGATAAAACAAACACTGTAAAGACGTATTAGTTCCTGCAGCGCATACACTAACATTGTAAACTACAAGTCATCTGATAATGAAAACTACTAGCAGCACATTCCAAACTCTTGCAGAAATATTACACAAAAACAGAAATGATACATAAAGATTTGAACAAAAACAAATGTCTTTTAGTTCCAAATGACACAGGATACCATGAAGCAGACTTCCTGTATGATTTCCTTGTTCTTTTCCTCCTCGTTGGACAGCAACCTCTGAAAAAAAAACAGTTAAACAGACTGGTTTGTGCTTTGAAATCCTTTAAGCTGATTCCTAACTTAGAAACTACCCAGCAGAGCATCTTAAAGTTTGAAATTAATGCAGAATTACAGAAAGCAAGAGAACTCAGTCATATGCTCAAAGTTCTTCATACAAAAAAAAAAGATAATTTTGGCATTTCCACATTTGCAATTTTTTATTTTTGATTAGTTATTCAAATAGATTAGATATTAATAGAAAATTGAATAGAAATTAGATATGAAAAAAATTATTGGAATGTATCTCATTTGAAATAATTTCTTAATAGAATTTAAAAATATAACAACAAAAAAAAAAACAACAAAAAGATCTCAGCAAATATCAACAATGGTGCCATCATGCATGAATGGGACAAAGTAACAAACTTTACACAAAACAAAAAAAGTGTGTTGCCAAATAAATAATTGTGTTTTCACACACTGACTGCTGTTTACCAATAATAATAATAATAATAATAATAATAATGTGAATTTACTGTAGATTAGGGAAATGGGACAAACAGACCAGTTTGGGTGATTAAATAAACAAATCATGTTGGTTACATGTCCTGGAAATGCTGTCATTACATTTCCCTTGGACACCATTCCATGACTTTCCACACATCTATTAGCTGTGGGCTTACTGTAGCATGTGGTGTCACTTATATACTACTACCTTCCTAAGCAAAGTGCAGCCGAATGAAGAGCTAAATTCAAACTGAGGAAGTAACACCAAGAGTTAAAAACAGAAAACTGTGGTGGTTGGACGGTGTGACGAATGAAGCTGGCTATGAGACAAGAAAAGGGGGGGAAGGTGGGAAAGTTTATTGTGAAAGACGAAGCAAAATTGAGATGTAGGGCAAAGCAGCCCTGATGAAAGGATGAAGAGAGTTCAAGTTCATGATTTCAGACATCATTTTTACAAATAGTTATGCTTTCCAAAACCTAAAAAAGATTTAAACAGCTGTGAATAAACAAATCAATGTGAAACACTGAGTCAGCGTATATGTAACTGCGACGTCTGTGGATACAGTGAGGGCATACCTTGAGGGCATAATCTTTACCACTGCTCATGTCCTGGGCTTCATACACAAAGGCAAATCCACCTTAAAGGAAAAGAAATGACATCACATTAAAATGCATAACACAGTGCTTCCAGTGACTTATAACCGTCAGTTTTGGATGTTCAGCGTGTTGCAAAAAAAGTACAACACAGATCAGGATGTGTTGTAATGCAGTTCACTGCAGCAGCCGACTCAGCGTCATCTCTGTGCAAGTCTGGATGGATTGCATGTCCAAGATGTGACTAGAAAATTCTCAGAAACTACCGCAACTAAACAGAGAACATTTCCAACAGCTAATTTCTATAAATATTTAACAATTATTTCATTCTACAGGAAGTTAAATCAATTATTTTATAGCTGATGGCCACGGAGAACACCAAAACATTAAACAGACCTCCTTACTTCAAATCCTTCCACAAACATTCGTGTTTACAAAGTATTACACTGAACCACAGTCTTATCTGTTGATCACCGAGCCGTCACAGCGGAGTTTGAGCCGAGATGTGTGGCTGTAAAACAAACCCTACACCGGCAACATGTATCCAACGTACCTAAGTATGTGTTTCCAGTGAAGGAGGAACTGGAATGTGAACGGCTGATCGGAGCCGCTGCAATTATAAGTTATGTTAGAGAGCAAAGAGAATGCAGCTGGGTGTAGGAACTTTTTTCATATTAAACAAAAGGAGCATCACAATGGTGTTGCTGCAAGGGTTAAAAGTCAGAGGATGGTACGCTTAAAGAAAAGTACTCAGCAAGTCTCAGCTCAAACAAAAAATGGGAAAGGTTACCATAGTGATGAGTAAATCAACTACCAGCCTTAATCTGCTCTGTGAAAAACCAAATGAACCCTCTCAGGATGCTAATGTTTAACAATGTTTGGACATGAGGAAGACTGCACAGATGTGTGCCCAGCAGTCTGACCTTGTTTGGGAGTTACACCTGCGACCTAATAGTCATGAACCCTGATCTTCTTAACACGAGATGGACAACACTTGTTATATTGGACTGTTGAGCTCTGGTTTTAAACTAAACACATCTTCCACTTTACGACTCACACTTGGCACACAGTCCATGAGGATCACATGACCACCCATCTAGTGTCAGGAAAAAAAGGGACAGAGATCTGAAAAGTTCCTTTATGTTTGCTTCCAAGCCATATAAAAAAGAACACACGCTGTTATCTCCGACCAAATTGCGTGTGGAGTTTCTGTGTACGTTTATATCCATTTTTACCACCTACTTGCATTCTAAAAATCCTGTTCTTCAATTTTAACCTGCTTTGGGTAAGTGCGATCACAGCATCGCCATCCTCCTGATCACACTTATTAGTGGTTTCATTGTTCTTTTAAAAGACTATAGACAAACAAAATGTTAAGAAACAGATCTAAAATAAGCAGTTGACTTTTTGTCCCCTGATTTTTGAGCATTTATTTTCTTAAGATCACCAAGTTTGAGAATCTCAAAATGATAAAGATCTCTTCTCACCTACTGAGATGTTTTTATAACATACTTTTAAATTCAGTGGAAGATTTGTTTGCCATTGTCATACAATTAGGACTAATCACCTAAGAATGGGTAAAGTAACTAGAAGACTCCACTTCTGTCAGATTCAGCTAACAATTCCTTATTTAGATGGAATGATGTGACTCAACCGTTTCCATTTTGCCCAGGTGTTTTATCAAGAACTGCTTAACAGGACTTTCTGTTAGTTGTGATAATTAAAGAAAAAAGTCATTAAAAGTTATCAAAAATTACAAATGAGCTCCTCTACTTAGAATGGGAAAAGGTGAAAATCTGTGAGCACAAAATAAGCAACCTGATGCTCCATAAGTTGTTTTACAAACACATCAATGAAGCTTTGCTATGAAGGGCCCAAACGTCAGATCATCACCATCATGTTTCATTCTGATCTGCACACCCGACAGCAACAGTCAGATCTCAACCAAATCTCCTTTGTTGTCACGCGAAAACAATCCAGCAAAGCTTTACTCTCTGATTTGGTTCTTTGTGTAAATTTGCGATTAGTTTGGTTAAACACGCTGTCATCTCTTGTATTTGAAGGATGCCGTGACTTGCTGACACCAAAGCACCAGCTTTCTCCTAGAATAATATCAATATGTAGAAATGCGAACAACTAGTTGGTTCCCAAGGAGGGAAAAAGACATGCTTTTATCAAGTTTTCCTCTCCGTTAACGTTACTGAAAGCAAACTATAAACGGGTGTTTGGTGACTCACAACACTGCACTTGCTAACGCCACTGACTTCCAACACAGGTATGCTGCTAGTGGGTTAGCCGGTTCGGCTACCTAGCATGTTTCCTCGAAAAAATAATCGTCCCGTCTCGTTGTGTTATCCTATCTCACCTTCGGCGATCACTCTCTTGATTCGCAGTTTCATGTCCCCGAGCTCAACGACCTGTCCTACGAAATCATTCTGGTCCCGACTGGCCGCTCCGGACGAGCCGGGCCCGGCTAGGAAATCAAGTGCCGACTGGAACAGTGACATCTTATTTAACGCCCGTTTCCAGGCAGCTTACAGAAGGGGAATGAGTCTTAGTCCCTGCAGGCCCAGCGGATAAATTCTACAGAGGTTCGTGGTATTATAAAGTCTTAAGTTCAAGTGATATTATTTTTGCATCGGAAGCAAACATCCTCTTCCTGCTGCTACACCGACGAGGCCACCATCATCACAGTGCTGACTTCCGTGGAGGGTGATGACGTTGACACGACTTGATCATGTGATTTAAAAAAAACGCGCGCACATAAACAAACAAAAAAAAACCCAACTAATTAACTAACTAAATAAGGAAACAATGTCATATGATTTAATATACATTATTATTATTATTATTATTTGCAAAACAACATTACTCCCAGGTGAAAACTATAAAAGCCCAAAGCAGGACAGTGGTCACTTTATAGGAAAGTGTCTCCATTTAGTAAACCATCCTTAAAATGTACCGAAGATGTGAGAATAATAAGCCTTTTCGGTAATAGCACCTATATAATTTTCTCACATTGTGGAATCCCAGTGTGCACATGTGTTATACTGCCACCTACTGGATAAATATTTCTCAATTACATGTTTGATTTCCCATTGTCTTTCTCTGAGCAAAGGCAGATGTAAAGTGGGCAAGCTTACCATATTCAAACAAATGATTTTCAGCTTTTTAGCTACCATAGACGTATGGAATGTGTGATGAAGTTGGAGGAAAAAAACGTACACAGGGATATTAAACATATAAAGCTCCAAGCACAAATTGAGGCAGGAGTCAGTGACGACCAGTAGGTCTCTCGACAAACCACTCTCCATCATTTCACATCCTCCAGGACACACAGCAGACAACATAACTTATTCTCCAACATACTCATTTAACTCCACTATCACATGGAAATCCCATAAATAAGTTCCTGTATATAATCTTGGGGAAATGTGTGTTTTTTTTGTTTTTTTTTTTTATTATTATTATTTTTTTAGTAATTTCTCCCTCTTAATTATATCAGTTGGTGTTGTATTGCACATAGTTGTAAAGCTCAATAACTCGCAGTTACAATGAGGTCATTTGTAAGGACCATGTTTGTTGACTGAGCAGCACAACTAAACTTGAGAACACATTGCCTCCCCTAATTGTGTTCAAATTTCCTGTCATATTTTTCTGTTGGTATTTACTCATATTCAATTGCTGGCACTATTATGTCAGTCTCAGATATATCACTGCCACGTCTGTGGCTACTTACTAACTACCAAACAATAGGTATTCCATGTATCCAGAAGACAGAGAGGATGGAATGGCCTGCTAGAATAAAGACTCACACTTGTGGGATCAGCTTGGGGCAATGTCCCTGTACGTGCTGGACTGAACAACACATCCATGGTGGTTGATTTTTAACAACCCTTGGTTAAGGAATGGGATGAGGTTGTTGTTGTGCATGGAACACTAGTGAGGTCCCTGGCCTGATATTATAAAAATTAATGCAGTGCAAAATTGGCACTATGAGATGGTTTTCTTTCATATTATTGTAGGAAAATTCAATAATGAAATCCACCAAGTATTTCATACTTAATATAAGAGGAAATACTAGTAAATAATGCTAGGTACTTTGGCACATTTCTGGGAAGCACAGCCATAGGGCACAACCAATATTTGTATTCCTCATTCTACAAAAGCACAATAATTATATGTTTAACCTTATTGTGGAAGAAGAAATTTTCAATTATGTGTAATGCACAACTAATTGGTATAATCAAACGATTAAAAATCATTACATTCATTACAAATATACCTTTAAAGTTAGGAAAATTGTATTAATAGCGCATAAGAAGGCAGTGCTTGGCACTTGAAAGAAAGAAAGAAAGAAAGAAAGAAAGAAAGAAAGAAAGAAAGAAAGAAAGAAAGAAAGAAAGAAAGAAAGAA
>JBAMHX010000013.1:5705119-5715401 GCA_037177515.1 Pseudomugil tenellus
ATATATATATACAGAGTCTATGGTGAAAACCTTTTTTGTACAGTCTATGGTGAGGAACCACTATCAAAGCACGCTAGGTGACGTCATGACGCCTGGGGGTGTGGTCTTGCAGCTTTCCTTGACAGCGCCACGCTTGCCTTTGACAGTAGCTTTGCTAGCTTGTTGTGCCTCAGACGTCCCAACCCATTCAAAGGAAACAGGTAGCCGGAGGTCTTGTTGGATACGTGTCCTCACCTCTCGAGCAATTAGCTTCTGTAGGGTGCACAGGACTTGTAATTATTATTATTTAGCATAGGACAAAAGACGTAACCAAGATGTCCAAAGACACGGAAGGGAAGAGCGAGAAAATCATGGATATGGTGAGCAAGGTTTTGTGGTACCCGGACTCTAAGAGGGACACACAGATGGACAAGTTTAGGATACAGGTCAACTCGGACTACGGACTTAATCTGGGTGAGTTGAGAAGAGGGAGGGCTCTAGATAGATGGTCTTGTAGAAGGATGGAGAGAATATAAATCGGATTTCATTTAGCACCCGAAGCTGCGCATTGAGCTGGATAGAAAAACACAGATAGGCGGTGTTCCCCTTCATTTTCACCCATATCCAACCCAGCATGGAGAATAGCTACTCAGTTAAAATGAGGACATTGAAGGGGGTGTGTAGACTGTAAATCAGCATCATTCAACGCGGCTTTCACTGTTTTTAAGACTTAAAAACAATGGTCCACTCGCTCCCTTTCCACTAGTAATTAGCTGTTTACAACACTGCAGCTTGGTCTTATTGTCATGCATGGATCACTCCCAGCTCCTCATCCCGCGAAGCTGCCAAGCAATGAAAAGAAAGCGGCCTGTTTAAATTGTTTTACCGTTTCAGTGTCAGCCCACACTCAGTGCTTGGTTAAAATGTAGGAAAACCTGGTCAGCAGGTTGGAGAAAGAACAGCATTATGGAAGACAAGGAAGCCTGTTTTCTTTAACATACCAAAGATGAAACAAATTGTTCTTTAATTTCCTGATCAGAGAGAAAAAAAACCTCTCACCCACTTATAAAAAAAGATTAAGTTTTGAGTTTAATCATCAGGATGTGTTTTATTAATTGCAAGTTTGTGTTCTAAGGTTTTTCTTTGGCTTTTGGTTTGGTTGGAGGTCATAAGTAGAACCTTCCTGGTGCCTGGGGGAAGGAATCTGTTGTCTTGATGTGTTTTAGTGGTACTAGTCCTCAGGTGTGATGTTTTGTAGTAATTCTTTTAATTACTGATTTTTCTCCTCTCTAGCCAACTACAGTGACTTATATCAGTGGTCAGTGGACAGCTATCCAGAGTTCTGGGCAGAGGTGTGGCGCTTTTGTGGAGTGCTCAGCTCCAAACCATATGAGGAGGTGAGTCCTACTGACAGCCAGAGGAAGAAAATCACCACTGATATCAAATGCCAAAGTGATTAATGAGGAAAAATAGCAAACTTTGCAGAATGATTTCATCACACCTGATGGGATCCATTCAGTTTGAGTTGTTATTTTTAACTCATAGAAACCTGCTGGAAACACATTTTCAGCATGATATGCTTAATTTAAAATGCTAAACACTGAAATTTTTATATCTTTTTTCTGATGATGTGGTTGTTTGTTTTTCATTAGTTACATTAATTTCTTTACTTGCTATTTTTATTTTTGCTGATTTAGTTCCAGGATACAACCACTCACATAATGTAATAAATAGTGTTTGAGTGTGTGTCATATTGTTGCCACACCTTGTCTGCACACATGGATATCATGAAAGACTACATTCACTGTCCACATATTCTCACGTAGATAATCCTGTTTAATATTTGTTTAAGGAGATGTTAGAAGGGCTACAAACTAATCAAATGTTTCAGCGCAATGATGCACTCTGCTCTAGGTTCCTAGAGTACATCTCAGCGTAGTCTTTCATTTCTGAGTTAAATTCTATTAATCTCTGGCTTTTTAAAGGAGTTTTTATTGTTCTTTTACAAATGTGATAACCATTTGACATTAGACAATTTAATGAACATGATATAGAAAAAAAAGACAGAATGGAAATTAAATGACGTACTTTGTTTCTAATCTTTTTCTCACGGTGTGTATACCAGGTGGTAGACACATCCAAGCGGATCTCAGATGTTCCAGAGTGGTTTAAAGGAGCTCGGCTCAACTATGCTGAGAACTTGCTTAAACATGCAGACCAGGACAAAGTGGCTTTATATGCTGCGAGTAAGTATAAACTGCAGATTGCATAGAGCTATTTAATGCCACAGTTTGTCATTTTCGTGTTAATGTCAAAAGAAGGGCAACTCAAAGTATAAAAAATGTGGGATGTTGTGTAAAATGTGAATTGAAACACAACTGTTCACACGAAAGTGACACAATTGACTACTTCATGGCATGTAGTTAAAAAGTTGTTTATTTGTGGCAACAGATCAGTAAATGGGTATGTATGAGCACCTTAAAGAAGCAGTCTCTGGGTAGAGATTCAGTTATCTCCAAAAACAAGCATCTTCTAATATTTGGGCAAGACACGATTACATTCCTCAACATAAAATTTTAAGATTGAATGTTCTCTTATCTACATTATTAATATAAATCTATCGATGTGTCTGTAATCTTTGGCCCTTTAGGATGCAGTGCATCCATGATGTCCATGACATCACTGCATGAGCTCAGAAACATTTCCAGAAATCAAAGTGAGCACAGTTTACTCCTGCATATGTGCCACTCCAAATGCAGGTCAAAGGTCAATCATGCATGTAGACCCAAACGGCCAAAGCTCATTTCAAATTGACTAATGCATAAAGGAAATGTGCTCTGAGATCAGAATAATCAAAATTTAAAGGAGGACATTTTAGTTTCAATGTACTTTTTTTTGTTTCTATTAAAAAATCTTATAATAATTTTTCAGTTTAAACTATATAAATGTTTCCAACTGTTTTTTTGTGATTGTAAGCAGACTACAGAGCACGAATAAGAAAGGAGAATTGAGGTTGTTCGAATCTGGGATCGGTGCCATGGGTGTACGTCATGTGTCATTTTATTAGATCAACTCCTGCTTCCGTCTCTATCTCTTAGTGCCAGGTTCTAATAGATATATCCTTTTTATTGTTGTGTGTGTACATGAGCATGAACCTTTGTACATGCGTAACATCCCTGAGGAGCGGTAATGTAATTATGAGGAGACCTGCTGGTCACAGTGCTCTTGAGTTTTTGAGATTGTCCGTAAACTATTACTTAGAGAGATGAGATGGCTTTTCCTGTTTGTGGCTCTGTTTTCACAGCATCATCTCTCTCTGCCTGAATTTTTCTCTTTGCTGCTTTGTTCACCAGGGGAGGCCAATGAGGAGATTGTGAAGGTTACGTTTGGGGAGCTGAGGCGTGATGTGGCATTGTTTGCTGCAGCCATGAGGAAGATGGGCATCCAGACTGGAGATAGGGTTGTAGGTGAGTCTCAGATTTCTTTCTGTCTTACATAAACAAAGAAGTGAGTGTGTATTTTGCTTTTTTGTATAACTTTCCAGTGAAATGATTTGTTACTGGCCAAATTCAGTGGTAAATTGTTCTTTTCATATAAGATTGTTTAGATTAATGTTTGTTCTTCTCTTCTCTTGCTTCATCTGTTTTAAAGCCCTTTTCAGACATGTAACCGGGTAATATCCGGACATTTACCACCCACACTTTACCTGAACATGCCTATTCAGACATGCAACTCCATTACCCGGACTTTAACAGTAAATTGTGTTCAGACATGGGCAGTAAATGTCCATGTAAGACTGTCATCCTGGAAACCGGATATGATGTATTATTGTTAGACAGTGACAACAATGACGACAACAAAACATATTAAATCAGAATAGAATTAACCTGAATTTACACACACACACACACACACACCATCCATCCTGCCGCATATGAATAACATTAGACAGCAACACTTATCAGGTACAGTGTTGTCAGAGTTTTGCGCTTCCTGCACGTATCGTCCACAATGGAAAGGTGGTTTAACTCAACCGCACCAAAGCTCATGGCGCCGGTTGTTTAATTCCGTTCACCTCGGTTTCTTTTGGGTCACTTGTTGTCGCTGCATCCCAGCTTCTTTTTCTAGTCCCTGAAATCTTTTTAAACTTGATTTTTTTTTTCCTTATTTTTACTTTTAATAAGAAATGATGTCATCGATAGCACCTGCCCTCACATCTCTCCCTCCCTCCTCCCAGGTCAATGTCCGCACATTAACCTGCATGTCTGTACAGGCGGACATTGTACACAGTCTTCTAGCAGGTAAAGTCTGCGTAGATCTACCTGCTTAAAGTCCTTTCAGGCATTATACCTTTTAGACATGAGGGACGAAAAGTCGATGTCCGCGTAATGTCCGGGTAACAGAGCAAGTCTGAAAGGGGCTTTTTGTAACCTGTTTGCAGGAAGAGTGTGGCTCTTCTGCCACAGCTCTTCGTCTGTGTTTGTACTTACTAAGTAGGAGGCTTAGGCACAAGTTGCAGCTCTTTCTGAATGCCACTATTTATTTATTCAAAGTTTGAATTTGTTCAAGGAGGAATGCCTGAGGGTGTATATTTTTCTTTACTGGGCTCATTTTATAAGCATTCATCCTGATCCAAGCCACTTTGCACTACCAGTAAAGCAGTATGTTTTCATATTAGGAACATTTCTCACTCAGCTTTCAAATGGCTGGACCACCTGTTTAATTTAGGATGAAATTAGAAAATAATGTTTGGGCTATACCTGCTTGGTTTGCAGGGTCGCTGCCACGATGATCTCCTTGTTTAGGAGGTGGGCCGGCACAACTGCAGCTAAGTGGTCATGGTTGGGATGAGTTCTGGTGTGGCTAGATCTGTGAGATATGTAGTTTCCTCACAAACCAGATATTTATGTCCATTAATAGCTGTGTGTTTAGATGCTTCCATCCTTTGAACCTTTTTCTGCTCAACCGCTGCGTTTTTCCTGAACATACATAACAGAGAATGTTAAAAAAAGGTAGAAAGTGTTAGAAAAAGTTAAAAAAAGAGTTAGAAAAAGTAAACTTCCTAACAATAACCCTGAAATTAAAATTTCTTTATTATATTTATACTGAGACATGAGTGTAGAGGTTTTTTCTTTGCTCACATATGTGACAGGATATTTGTGCATCAAGTTAATTGTGACAAATGTCTTTAATTTATACATTTTTATTATTGTGAACATAATTAAATCTTTTATAGAACTTTGTATGTTAATATGTTATCTTGTTGTTACTTTTGTATGTTTGTGTGTTAGTTGACAATATTTATGAATTATTTTATTTTTTACAGGTTGTGTTTTCACTGTTCTTATTTGGCAAAATGAGCAACATGATCGTAACTTGAGTCTTACTGGTTTGAATATGTAACGATATTCAGGACAAGTTACACTTTACAACCTGCCACATTTAACAGAAGGAGCACCTGCTGTTTCAGACCTTTCTTTATTAAGAACAGTGTTAGAATATTGCAGTTTCATAGCAGGTACATTTCAAGATTCCTTTCTTGTCACCAAGTATTAAAACATTTCAAGCAGTCTAATTGTGATAGATTTGTTTATATAAACTAACGGTGTAATCAGTATCAAATACTGTCCCAGACCAAGTGTGCTTTTGCTTTTTGTGACTGTTGCAAACCTTGGACATCCAGTTAGGGTTTTTACAATGGAACATCTGGATGAAGAGGTATCCTGAGAGCCATAGAAGTATTAGCATTTTGCAAGTGCATCTGCTTGGTAAGAGGATAAGAGGAAAGGTGGTTATTGAGTATTGCAATCCATTAGCCAAACAAGATCTGTGAGAGTTTCATTACAGGGATGGGAAGCAGTGGTAGGAGGCAGGGGAGAGCTAAAGAAACAAGGACAAAGAGCAGCTACTTGATTCTTCTTTACTCCTCCTTTTCCATTATTTTCCTTGCATATCTGAGCCCCAATCTGTGTGTGTGTTTGAATGAGTGTTTTGGATAGAGATGTCCTTGTCCCCACTCTGAAGCTAAAATGGCTTGTCAGTGTCTGTAATCCGGGAGATATATAAGCACTTAGCTGATGAAGCCACCCATTCTTTATAGCAGAACGTGACGCACACACAGACACACATGCAGTTATATCAGATGGAGCCACTTAGATTTACCTCTCCAGATTTCCAGCCACTCAAACCTTGGAGAGATTCAACTGGGAAGTCAATGTACCAAACATGAAGCAGCTGGAATATTTAGAAACTGTTTTACTTTTGATGCTTTGTGTCATCGATATTCTCCATATCATCTTTTATATTGTTAAAAAGTCTATATGATCCTCTAATTTTGTGTCACTAAAACACATACTGTTAACTATGATATAATCATTGATTCAGTATCTTAAATCAGCTTCACTGTTGTTGGGAAGTTTGCTTGTGGGTACTTTAACAGAAGTCGTACAGGAAGGGTTCACTTGACTCAGATTCTCTCAGCTGATGTAAGAGCCATGCTTTACAAGTCACACTCGTTTATCCAATTACTGCTCAAGTCACAGACTAAAGTCTGAAGTCGTAACAGGAGAATCCAAATGTTTTTCCCAGTTTGCTTTTCTTATTTCTTTTGCAACTACATTCACTGTGCTCTTATTTAGATGGAAAAAAAAAAAATCCAGTCACTGTAAATGCTGTTGCGAAACACTAAAATCAAATTTAAGTGCTTGCAGACGTCTGCGTGACAGAGCTGGGGCAGTGTTTCTGTGACGTGTAAGCAGCGTTGTTGCAACAGAGTAACAAGGTGATTCATCACAATACCCAAAGAAGCAGCCAAACTAGTTGTTGCAGTAAGATTATGAATCATGATGCAATTTTTTTCCTGGTCTGGTGTGAAAGGAGGTAATATACGAGATGGGTTTGCAGAGCCTGTGTAGCGGGTGGTGATCTGTCAGCGCAATCTGTCATCCAGCCTGAACAAGCTTTCTGGTTACAGCAGGAGGCAGCATAGCAACCAGACAAGGCTGATTAGGCGTGATTCATAGGATCTGATGCCTCGTCGACATTTGACCAGGCAGCTTGCTTGGTTGGAACTACTGGTCATATTACTGTTTTATGAAATCAGATAAGATGTGTGTTATCAGGGCAGTAACACTGTGTTCAAAGGTAGGATTAGGACTCCCGTATATGTCCTGAGCATAATTTTATTCCCTCCCCCAAATAATAATGATGGACCTGGGATGGGATGGCGATCTGTCCAGGGTGTATCCTCCCTCTTGCCTGCTAATTGCTGGGACAGGCCCCAGCTTCCCCACAACCATGAATTGGGGCGTTGTTTCTATATTGATCAAGAAAAAGTCCTATTCCTGACACAGTTATTAGATCTCAGATTTTAAGGATCAAAAATATTTTGACTTTTTAATTCCTCCTCATACTGTTTTGTGTTGCCTCCCTTTTGCTGTCTCCGTGATTGCTCTTCACTGCTTGTTTTTCAGGATTCTGTTAGTGTTATGACTGTGCAGTTGTAAGAAATACTCTGCAGTTGCTACAGAAACTTATGGACTAAACACTGTCTGGGCAATTTCTAACTTCTGATGGTCTTCATTGTTCCTGGAATAGATTTTTCTTGACATACAAACAAATCAAATAAAATTGCTCAAATATTTTATGGATTTTACATTTTGAAAGCAATTGTAGGTGACGTAGGAATGTCTTATGTGAACATTGTGCTGTCATATTAAGGTAAAATGTGTTTTTAAAAATTATTTACACTGAAAAGTATCCTATCACACATTGGTCATGTCTACCTGAGAGTTTTAGTGCTGAATAAAAGTTAAATTTGCTTTAAGACTGATGATTAATGACCATGTAAACGGCTAATTCCGAATGTAAAAGACAATTTGGAAATAAATTTAATTCCAAAGTGGATACAGTCACATGATGTTTTTCAATTTTGGAATTGAACAAAAATCAGAATTATTGTGTTCTTCTTATTAAAATGGAAATATTAATTCCTAATTTAGGTTTACAAGGAAATTAGCCCTTTCTTAATTGCTCTCACGGAGGACGTGACCCACTTACGTATACCGGAAATAATAAACCACTTCCTCTTTTGTCTTTTTTTTACTGCAACATGTAAACCACATAATAAGTAAAGTTTTTGCTTCAATTTTGTTTATATTTTTAAAGACTCGACAGAAGAATACTACTTTAGTTTTTTTCAAAAACTGAGGAGGATGAAGAAAGATTTTAAATGAAAACTTCAATTCGGAATTTCTATTTCCAGGTTAACTCGAAGGAGAATACTTTTCATTGGAAATTTTTAAATTCTGAATGAAAAAAAAACAAGTAACAATTTTGTCTGATTTTTAGCCAATTTAGAAAAATCCATTGTACTTGATATACATAAAACTTTTTTAGGTCTGAGTTTAGTCCCAAAATGACAGCATGTCAGATTTCCACTGATTGCAGAACATCATCTTGATATTTCACTATATTGAAATTGCTTCCAGTGGTGACAGGCCTTATTTTCCCAGTGGTAGGATAGGCAAGCATAGGTGCAAGCTACATACTCTGCTTCGCTGCTGAGCCCACAAACGCACTTTCGTTAAAAAGGTGATACCATTTAAAAGAGAAATAAAGTGACCCTTTCTAATAGAGTGGCAATAAACACTATTACAACAAAGAAAGAAACACTCCTTTTTTGTTTGTGCTAAGTTGATATAATGAAAAAGGATAGATAGTATTTTTTTTTTAACCCTTGTCTTTCCTCTTGTCTCTCCTCTCATTTGATTCAGGCTACCTTCCCAATGGTATCCATGCAGTGGAGGCCATGCTAGCAGCAGCCAGCATCGGAGCCATTTGGAGCTCCACGTCCGTTGACTTTGGAGTCAATGTGAGTGCTGCTCTATACTTTGTATTGATCCTTCATATGATTCACATTAAGTTTAGTTTAATTCCTGGGGATGTAGTCTGTATATTGGCATCCATCATCTTAGAAGCTGTTCATAACCCAGGGGTCTGTGATACATCCCTGAGCTATGTGTTTAATGGTGTGCTCACTGGCATGATTGCAGTGTTTCTGAGCATCATTAAAAGAAATGTAAACGCTGTCACTCTGGTGCAGTCAAAATACATGGACCAAAATTGTTTTACAAGATTAATCTTGGTGTTCTTCCAAATAAACTACGCTGACCAAAGACATCCGCTTGTTTCAAGCACCCCTCATTTAGCTATTCATAAGATACTGTGTCTGAACCCTTATTTTCTTGCACTATATCCTTGTTTGTGAGCAGCGTTAGACCTCTTTAAGACTATTTTGTTGTTATATAGGTATATTTTAAAAAGTTTATGTGGCATCTCTCCTGGAAAAGGTTAACAGACCAGCTTAATCCTGACAAATGCCCTTGTTTCTGAAACGTACATGTTCTTTCAATAAAATGTACATTAGAGAGGCTGTGCATTCAAGGTGCTATTAGGTTTTTCTCTCTCTCTTCTTTTTTAAAAAAAACATTTCACAGTTCAAGGAAAAAACGTTCTCATATGAGCACAGCAAACTATGCCAAAGCTAGTTTCTGCTTTAGTCTACCATTAACACAGACTCTGAGGCCTTTAAGTTCTAACGAAGAATTTTGTGTACCAGTGTCATAGTAAGGTTTTTTTTTCTTTTCTACTGAATCACACTGATAAATGACTTCATCCTTGACCAACTCCTGGTCACCTCCCATGTCAGTCTGTGATGTCATGTAATGTGTTACTGCCCCCTCTGGCAGATCCCAAAACTACAGTTATTATCTTATGTCAAATTATTAGTTACATTTTATAATATGCTTTGTACTCTATATTGTTATTTTTCCCAATCTGTGCAAATGCCCACAGCATTGTTTTTTTTATTTAAGCCAAACTGATGTACTCAGGTTATAAAGAAGTATGCATTATTACACTCATTGAAATGTACCACTAAATTTGTAACTATGTACTTTTTTTTTAACAGGGTGTCCTTGATAGATTTTCTCAAATCCAGCCTAAATTGATCTTCTCTGTTGCTGCTGTGGTTTACAACGGCAAAACGCACGACCACATGGAAAAGTTGATCAACGTCGTGAAAGGTTGGCAATTGCCTTTGAATTTTTGGTTTTGTTTTTAAGTTTTTCTTTTTCTTTTTTTTAACCCCAAAATTGAACTTGGGAAATCAAGAAATACTTAAAAAATGTAATGTAGTTTACATTAAAAAAAATCTAAAAAATAAAAAATGAGGCCTATGCGGTTGGAAGCGATTGCTAGGGGTATATCCCCAAACGCCCCCATATATATGTATGTATATATA
>JBAMHX010000013.1:5725588-5745559 GCA_037177515.1 Pseudomugil tenellus
TGTTTTTGTTTTTTTTTTTTAATTTTCTTTCTAGAAGGAAATGTGAAACTTCAGTGAACAAGGTTAAAGTACTGTTAGCAAAAATACCCACACTGAGGCATTTAATGAAGGCCTACCAGTGTGACAGAAAGATGGATAGTACCCTTAACTGAATTTTTTTAACCAATTAAGTGCTGCCACCTCAGACATATTTTTCAGAACTCAGGGCTACTTGAAGAGAAAAAGGAAAACCCTCTGGGGGAGACTGCCATAATTTTTTTTGCAGCCTCATCTTCTGAATTGAGGTTGGACTTTTTAATTGGGACTAAATCAGTCAGAGACTTGGAAAATGTAAAAGCCACAGTGAGGCTTTTTCCGTGAATCACATCGGTCGCTTGTGTCATGATAGTCGCTAAAAGACTCTCTCACCCAGTCCTTTTGGGAAAGTTTACCTTTACACTTCTTCAAATATAGGATGTTAATTGTTAAAGTGACACAGAATATAAATCAAAAAATCGAATTGAAGACAGGCTAACTAAACTCTTCAGGTACACGGAAAATATATCAATAACAAGATTAAATAAATTCATATAAGACAACAAATGCTCACTTTAAGCGGAAGACCTCCATAATGCTTTATTTGAACCACTTTCTAAAAATGCAGACCCTTCACATATTTTTGAGTCGGACGACAAGAACATTTACTAGAAGTCAAATCTGCACAGAACAATTGCTCTGACATGTTCCTGATTATGTGCAAATATAAAATGCATCTAACAAGAAATATGCATGATTGTCATTGATAATCTAGTTTAGTTAGTTCAGTTGAGACATAATCAAAACCTCTGAGGTTCACGTCTAAGCTTTCAACAGTTTTATAACATGGATTAATGTAAAATTCATTAGGATTTGATAATTCTTCACCTGAAAAGTGATGATGAACCAGAAATGGTTGTTTCGTGGCACCTGCTGGTATGGTCTGGTCAGGAAGGTCTGAAGCTTTAGCGTTATCAGTTAAAGTCCAGAGACCAGAGAGAGGTTCAAAAGAGTTGCATTTAATAATATAAACATTTGCAAAAATGTATTTGGTACGACACAGTAGCCATGAAAACAAAACTTTTCTTTTCAGTATACAGAAATAATGAACTCATACTTTATTAATGCTAAAGTCTACTCGTTAGACTCAACAAATATGGCTTCAGTCACCAGCTTCATCCTTGCATGATTTGGGTTTTCTAGGATCTTGGAAATAAATTTGCACATTTAAAATTCAGTATACCATTAAAAAGTGGTTTTGCTGCATTCCTTGTAGCCCTTGACACCTGACAAAAAAGCAGGCAGTCACATTTCCACCACAGTATCTTATTTGCTTGGGGAACCAGTGTGAGAGCAGTTTAGCAAAGATGGAGTGACAAATGGAGCTTCAGCTGCTCCATCATGACGTGCACAGAGATACATTGCCATAATTGCTTGGAGGTGCTTCTGTGTCTGATTTCCTTTGTACGTGACTTATTGATTTAGGAGCTTCCAGTAACATGTCTCCCTTGAAACATAGATATTTACTCATGCTGTCACCCATTCTCACAAGCAGAGACTCACAGCTTCTCCTCCTCCCTCCATCCTAAACACCCAATTAGCCGCCATACCTGGCCACCTGCCTCCAATCAGAATAGAGTGACTGTTTCCATGGTAGCCAGCGATGAACAAACCCAGATGCAGATGGGGGGTCAGTGATGATGGATAGAATGGAGAGTGGCTGTGTGGAGATAACAAATAGGTTTGGAGTTTGAGTGTGATCTGCAGAATCAAGGTTATCACTAAATGTGAGGAAACTATCAACTATATCTGTGCAAAACCTCTAAAATGTATACCTGCAATGCACATATAGCCTGTTATTTCAAACATAGATTTAATTTATCCCATTTGATGATTATTCCAAGCTTTATTGTAAACAAGTTAAGCAATTAAAACAACCAAAATGAACTTCTCTGTTCAGGCCACAATAAAGCTGAGAAACAGATGCTGAACACACGCATTACTTAAGTTTATGACAAGTTATACACATACATTATGTTAACATAAAAATAGTGTCTTGCTCTGTGCTTCAGAGCACTCAAGTGGAGTGCTTCAGTGTAACATTTCCACCACTGTAAACTCTACCTGTTGTACACTGAAAGTAATGGACATGGGGTGCTGTAGTCTGTTAAGGCGAACAATGTGACTCATTGTTGTCCTTTTTTTCAACTCGTTGAGAAGGCCAGACCCCAGGTTTACTCAGAAACCTGCCTGTGAAGTGGTGAGTCTCCTTTTCCTTTGCCAGGATCTTTTAAATGGTTTGCAAATGATAAATTTGAACCATCTTGGCAAAAAGTGACTCCTGGATCCCCATAAATAAGGGTAAATAAAATTAGCTATTTATGCCACTAGATGTGACTAGATCTCATACTACACCATGAACTTCAAATGACAAAACCAAACCTTCACATTGGTTGTTCATTACATAACTTCCTGAATTTAAAACAACATGCACCTGACTTCTTTTCGATGCACAGTGACATTCAGTATGTACATTCCTATAAGAGCAATTAGCAGCATCCCGACTCGGAAGCATCACTTAACTTTTCTGTATTCCCAGGGAATCAGTTTACAGCAGGATTTTGCTGTGCGGCTTTAAACGTGAGGCATATAATAAAATCAAACATAACTGACAGACAAAATAGTATTTCTATTACTTCCCTTGGTAGTGTTGTGTATTATTTTCATAGAATGAGCCATTTATAACTGCTTGCTGTGTGTCAAAATACAAGGAACCTGCCATATTTATGCCACAATTTTACTATGGTGTCTCTGAAAAGAAAAACAACTCTATATGGAGAGATGGGACTTTGACATGTAATACTGCAACATTGGCTTTATCTAATAGGTGCTAGAGCACCACTTGGGATAGGTAAAGACCTAAAAGGACCACAGATGAAGACAGTACATGTACACAAAGTTGAAGTAGTTACCTGTTGCATAGTTTTTGCTGCAACAGAGGCCAATAGATCCATTTACTGATGAAAATATATTTGTCTGTAAGAATTTTGTCCACAGACCAGTCATCCCATCACATCCCATAGACCTACTTTATGCATTTTTTAGTAAAATAAAAAAATAAATTGTATTTTTAACTCATCAATCCAATTATTTCTAAAATGATGGTTTACGCTTTGTCATAAGATTTGTCATAAGAGATATGTGAATAATATAAAATGCCGGCATTCAATCTACATGGTAAATAATAAATGCATTTTAATAAAATATGTGATAACGACAATTATTGATAGTGACTGAATGTGTGCTGTGGGCGAGGCACACGAAGACAATATTCACCTTTTGCAGGTTTCATTTGTTTCTTTCTATCAAACACATTCATTCTTTGGAACTTTGCCCTTTCACTGCATCAGCCCCCACCACGGTCAATCACCCCATCAGCAACATCTATTACCAAGAGGAGAGAAAATCACATCTTTCATCACCAACCAATTCCTGGTTATTTGATCAATAAAGCTTCAGATTATTTTCTGACCTTGGTAGAGATTCTCTTTTTTATTTTATTTTTTTATTTTTGATTGACAGATATAGTTACCATCGTGATAAAAGACAATTTGATTGATTTGATGTCAAGGAGAAAAAACTTGAAAAGACAAGAAGATACAAATACACCCATTGACAGAGACAGACTTTAAATGGTTCTTTGTTTTGTTTTAGGATTAAATCTGCAGGGAATGCTGAAGTGACATTTTGTCACTTCATTCCTTCCACATGTTGTCCAGCTGTTGGCAGCTGTCAGGGTAACTTCCATTCAGAAAGCTAAAACCTTCCAAAAGCATTTAATTCCTACTTTGTTGTGTGCAAACATCTTGTCGATACTTTTACTTGTAGAAAATCGAAAAGCCAGACATTTGTCCGCTTTTTTTTTTTTTTTTTTTGGTGTTTGCTTAGCTGATAATCAATTCTGTCTGTTGTTTTCCCTATTTTATTTTGTTTTTATCTATCCATGAAGGCTTAACTGAGCACACAAGTTGTGTTTTATCATCACCTTGCTTTATATTTACTCAGTGACTCATCTCCTCTGGGATCTTCAAAGTACAACCGGGCTACAGAGCATCTCCACTGAACCAGATGGAATTAAGGGCAAAGGCTGCTCAGTAACTTGTGCCCTTTTTATGACTTTATTTACATCCAGTTCAAAATCAATGAAGCAACAAATGGAGCAATGCCTCTGTTCAGGCTCAGTATCAAAGTCATGCATGCTCTAACAACCTGTCAACCTGTCAGCTGTTGTCAGTTGGGTTTTTTATGTCCTCTAAAACTAATAAAAAAAAATTCATCAACCATTTGTAGGGCTGTGGTGAAGCTTTGACCTATTCGTGGTGTTTGTCATCTCACCTGATGCCAGCTGGGAGCTAACCCCCAGCAGCAAACCCAGCTGCAAGCCTGAAATGGAATAAGCGGGTGTAGAAAATGGATGCAGTGATTGTGTGATTATTGCAAGGATCTAAGGTGTGTGTGTGTGTGGATATTTTGGAATTACTTTCCCCAGCTTATTTGTGGAGGTTTTATAGATTCTTAAATTATTCCCACAGCAGAGCTGTTTCTGCTAGATTATTTGCCAAAAAGAAGTAACTTACTTGATGCAGAGAAGCCACTCTTAAAAATACACACCTTTGTAATTAGATGCTGTTTTCTTCAGCTTTAATGAGCACATAAATGTGATTGGGTTATAAACAAAGCTATTTCAATGTTAAATAAATTAGTAAATAAAATATTTTTTTTTATATTTTTAGATGTAATACTAATGACAAACATTAAGCATGGTCTGATGCAGTAAAATTTACAGAGCTCAGAATAACCAGTGCAAACACTGTTGTCTCTAGTTTTGTGCAAAATGGAACTTGGTTTATTTTAAGCAGAACAGAATACATGTATTTGAATGAATGGAAAAATACTTCATTTGTAGCTTTTTTTTTATAAAAAATAATTAGAAGAGAAAAATGATCAAATTGTATTGTTCTTGATGATGATGGCTGCTGGAAGGAATGATCTTCTTTACCTCTCTTCTTTAGGAGGGTTAATATGGTAACAAACATTTCCCAAAATGATTATTCTTTTTTATCTCCTTCTAGGAAACAATATTTTAGATGTTTTCTGACTAAAAATGCTTCACTGATGTTTATTTTGCTGCTGTAAAATAAAGAGTCCTTTTCTTCTTGTCTTTGTTTCTCTTCCACAGCATTACTATCTTTGGGACTGGGGCCAAGTGGCTTTCTGTGCTGCAGGAGAGGAACCTCAAACCTGGTGAGTTGCAGTCACAGACACACATGGATGCACACAAATAGCAAACAGGTACTCAAATGAACATGCACATAATTTTCTGAGGAAAAAACCTGGAGCTATAAGAGCAAAGCAAGCATGATGGTGGTCATAACAGTATATACGTGTGATGCTAAATGTTGTTTATTCGATACATTAAAAATGTTTACTAGTTTTACTCTAAAGGGCAAAGTGCAGTGATGGTAATTCATATGAATCCGCTTATTACTTTTAGTGTCACCACTTTCTCCTTGGAGACGTGCTTGTGCATTTTCAGAGAAGTGACACCCCCTTGCTAGACTTGCTTCTAACCTTCATATATAACGCTGATTCTTTCCTAATTGTTTGCCAAGTTTGTGATATTGTCAGCGCTCCCCTCTTCTCCCCACCGTTAAATTGCTATTATAACCAATCTGTATTGCATATGTAATTATGTGTGTCTCCCACTGCAATGCTATAATCACCATAAATCTTTATTCATGGCATTTGCTTTGAGTGTGTGTGTGTATGTGTGTGTCTGCGTGTCTCAGATTTTTTTAATGAACTCACCAAAGTCATGATGGTGTTGATAAACATGAAGCATTAAAACCAAAATCTTAAAAAGTAAAGTATTTCCTCCTAGTCTGCGTGTTTGTCTCCCCCCCCCCCGTGTCTGCTTCTCCCCTGCTTCTTGATCCAGTTGGCTGTGTGTGTGTCTGTCAGTGTGTGTGTGTGTGTGCTTGCGCTTGGATTCTTATTAGAGAAAGCGAGCATGGCAGAGGGAGATGTTTGTTGCTGTGTGTATTAAAGTATTTGTGAATGTGCATGCAAGCATGCCTCCAGTGGGTCATAGAAGGTAGGGGGAGAATCTTCTGTGGCTGCCCCAGTGGAGCGGCCCTTTTCCCTGAGCTGACATTTGGACTGGACACCTGGAGGCATGGTGGGGGGTAGCAAGAGTTCCCACCGTGCATGTGTGTTTATTTGTGTGCCTGTGCTCGCATTTGTGTTTATTACAGGGTAAGGGTCGGTTGCTGGAAGCTTATTAGTTCACGGGGTGTTGCTGGCATGGGGTTTGGGCATGTGTGTGTGTGTGACATCAAGCGTGTGTATGGATCTGGTGGATGATAGCTTAAGATGTGTGTACGTGTGTGTGTGTGTATGCATGGCAGTAAGCATTAGCTTGCATGCTCTGTCACATCAGGGTGGCAAACTGCAATAATAAAACATGTCGGGGTGCCAAGAGACACAGCTGCTCACAGCCTATTTGTGCTTTTGAGTGTGTGAGGATTCTTAATTTAGTCACAATTATTGCTGCTTTCACTTGTATCTGTTTTTGAGACTTGTAACTACTGTGGTTTCTGAATTACAGCTCTGATCTCAGAAGCATCCATAGTTTGGTTGATATAAAAGGAAAACCTCACAGTGAATTTGTCTTTTCTGTTGATCTGTATGAAATACGATCTTCAGTGAAATTCTAAATAAACACTCAAAAGTCTCATAATGATAGAAATCTTAACCAGATGTTTGCTACAGTTGTTACTTTGTAATACAGGATTCCAAAAAATACTGTAGAAAGTTTATTTTGTAATACTTGATCCCAAAAGATGCTGTTGGTCCATAGTCATTTAGATGCATCAAACACATTTTCAAGTCTATAGCCATCACTAAAATTCTTTAGCTATCCCCTCTTTTCTTAATACTTTGCTTGGAAAAACAAAAAATTGGTGCATCAATTTCTTGAACTAAATTCTGACATCTATGCATATATAAAATATAAAAAGGCCAAAAAACAAAACAGAGCTTGGGCAATTGCGTTAGCTTGAAGGTCAATATCTATCTTCAACAAGCCTAAAACCTCTTAAAGAAACTTTCTTGTTATTTCTATAAGTTCACTTCAGGAGTAGTTCTTCAGGTTTCTTGAAAGACTTTCCAAGGTTCTGTCTTTGGATGTTTCCCGCCTTTTGTTGGTTTCTCTTATAAGATGATCCCCACTGCTTCAGTAATGATGCGATCTGGACTCTCTGATAGACTCGTCACTCCATCAGGCCCGTTGCCACCAACGTCCTTTCCAATTCCTGTGTCATCTGGCAAACTTCAGCACTTTTAGAATGGCTTTTTGACAACCAGGTTTTTTTCTTTAACAATTTTTCTTTTGTCCTTTTTTTTCTAAAAGTAGCTAAGTGTCCTCACTCTTTTTAAGGAAAGATCATATTGAGATATGCCAAGTATTCAATTATTAATTTAAAGTGATGTAAAAAAAAAAAAAAAACAAGGTTCAGAGAATTGAAAACCTGTTTTAAATAAACAACTATGAAAGACTTGCACAACTGTTGCTCAAGAATATGCTGAAGTATTGCAAAAAGTTGGAAGCAAAATATAAAGTAAATATAAAGGCTCAAGACTTTTGGTTTTCCAATGCAAGTGTTTTTTTTTAACCTCACACTCCTTTTTTGTTTGACTGTTTTTCCTATGTAACTTTTTTTCACTTCCTCCCTCAGCTGAGACGCACAGCCTCCAGTCTCTCCACACCATCCTGTCCACTGGATCTCCTCTCAAACCTCAGAGCTACGACTACGTCTACCGCTGCATCAAGAGCAACGTGCTGCTGGGTTCCATCTCAGGTGACTGATGCTCACTCCTATTAGTATTTTTCTTCTGTGTAATTTATAATTAGTCTAATTTAGTTTTAAGCAACTACAACAAAACTTGTATTTACATGTAATTACTTAAACCAAAATGTTTAAAAGATAACCAAGTTTAAAATGATATAAATTTCATACTAAAGTCTAAACTCTTGAATCTACGTATTCATTCATAAATAACCTATTCGCATTAAAACGCAATTTGAAATCAACAGCAGACAATAATTCATACAAATATTAGAATTTTGGGGGGGTTGGTGTCTATGCAGAAATCAGTTATGAGGAGCTAATAACCATGGCCAAAAATTCAAAGGTTTAGAAACTCAAAGTGGATTTTGTGCAGGTGAAAGGGTTCCAGAAGGGGGTTGCTTTTGCGCTCTCTCTATTGCCTTGTCGAGCAGAAAATAAGAAACCATCATCTGGGGGAGAAGCTTCAGAAAGTGTTGCAGAGGCTTTGGACCGGAACCAACATTTAGTCAGAAATAGAAAATATAGACGGTACTTAGAGATAAAGTCACTGATATAAAACTTCCACTCGAGAGCAATCTAATGTTCAGTAATTGAGGAGGATATGGAAGGTGCCAAATCGAGCTTTGTCAAGCCGGTTTTTGGGTGCTGAAAGACCAGTTAAGTAAAAGCAATTCAAAGCAGTTTTCATCCTTTAATACTCAAAACTTACTGTTTTGTATATTTTGTTTTAAAAACTTACATCGTTATTTAAAAATGCAAGATGTCGGGAGCTTTCGATCATTGCTTTGGTTTCATTTTTGAGGTGGGAAGAAACTGAACTCTAGTGAAAATTTACCGGAGACCAGCAATAAAGGCTACAATGTGACTGAAAAATGTAAATGAGGTCAGATTGTAAATTTTACAAGCTTCCTCCTCATAACACATATACACTCACCTGCCACTTTATTATAAACACCTTGCTTGTAACAAGTCGGACCCTTGTTTTCCTTCAGAACTGCTTTAATTCATTGTGGCATAAATTCAGCAAGGTGTAAGAAAATTTCCTCAGACTTTTATCCATATCGACATGAAAGCGGCACACAGTTGCTGCAAATTTGTCGACTGCACATCCATGGTGAGGGCCCCAAAGTGTGGCAAGAAAATATTCCCCGTGCCATTACACCACCAGCAGCTTGTCCTTTGCTTGTCCATGCTTTCATGATGTTTCCATGAAATTCTGACCCTGCCATCTGAATGTCCAGCTGAAATGGAAATTCATCAAACCAGGTGACTTTCCATCTGCTTTTGTCCTGCTTTTGGTGAGCCTGTGTGAATTTTAGCCTCAGTTTGCAGTTCTTATTTGACAGGAGGGAAACCTGGTACAGGTCAGCTCAAATAGCACACCTGCTTACAGGTTTCATGGCACTCTGCATACCCTGATTGTAATTAACTGTTTCCATTCTGACATCTAAAAAAAAAAAGAAGTGTGATCATCCTCCTCTGATCTTTGACATCAACATGAAATTGTAATCCAGACAACTGCTGCTCACTCGATATATTTTTTTCTTTGAATCATTATCTGCAAAACCTAGAGATGGTTGCGTGTGAAAATCTCAGTGGATCAGCTGTTAAATGCTTCCACCAGCCTGTCTCATCAACAACCAAGCCACATTAAAAATCACTTAAATGCTCTTTTTCTCATTCTGACCATCCTTTTAAACTCCAGCAAGTTGCTTTGACGAGGACTACATGACAAATGCTTTGAGTTGCTGCCATGTGTTTCACTGATTAGCTATTCATAATACAAGCATACGACCTGGTGTACCTAATGAAGTGGTCAGTGACTGACACATCAGGAATTTATTCAGGGAAATTTAGGGTTTAGTATTTTTCCCAGATACAAAACAAAAGAAGCTGAGGATTAAATTGGCATTGCTGTGATTGGGGCTTCAACGTGATTTGTTTTGTTCATCATGGAAATTTAACTGTGCAGAGAGTTTGTGGATTTCTGTCAAACTGATCCAACATCTTGTTGAAGATCATCCTCGCTGACAAGAGTTGGGTCTACGGCTACCAACCCGGAAAGTAAAGTTCAGCCTTTGGTAGGAAACTGCAAAAGCAGGCAAATTAGGTCATTTTTCTTTTTGAATCTGTGATAGTAGCGCACTCTGCTTTTTCCCTGAGGCTCAGACTGTCAACGCCATGTTGTCACTGTTTGACCCGAACTGTTGCGCATGCCAAACATGCACTAGCTGGCCAAAATAAAAAGAAAACAGCAGTGAAATAAAGTTGTATTGCAATAGCTACAAAACATTGAAGTTTAAATTGAAAAGGTGCCATTTCAAACTAAGTATAGGATAGAGCTGGGAACATTATGAAACTAAATAAAAAGTATTTACATGACCAATGATGGAATAAATGTTCCACTGTGCACATTTACAGGTTGTATCCATCCTGAAGTTTATTTATTGTTCATAAAACACACTGCTTTTTTAGGTTAGACTAATTATGCTTTTCAGTGTATCTGACACAGTGACTGTCTGCTGGTTAAACAGTGCGATCCAGTCAACTTTTATTTAGAGGCAACAATACAATCTTCAAGCTCCAGTTGCCTTCATTGCCTCATCTGACTTCCTGCTCCTTTTTTTTTTTTTTTTTTTTTTTTTTTTTAAACTTTTCATTAACTTTTTCATTAAAGGCTCATCTTCCCAAATGATAATGATAAGTGTAAGGACCTCTTTGTGGCTTCACATGGCAGTGTGGCTTTTGCTTTTCTGAGAATATTAAGCATCTTAATCACAACTCCTAATTTATTTTTCAAATTTGCATTTTCTACTAAAGAAGGACTTATGATGCAAAGCATAGCGATGAAGCATCTGTGACATGAGCACAAAGGGCTGATAAAAAGAAAAGTCAGAGAAAATAAATAGAAAATACAACTGTAGATTTTCTTCACCACATATCCACGTGTATCAACTCCCAACCAGGCACCTACAGCCTATTGTGATGTTGACAGTCCAATAGAACGCTATCTGTCTCTTTCTGTGAGTTCTGAAACGTTTAACATTTACCACAGCCTGAATGACAGACGTATCACACACACACACATACACACAAGTGCATGTAGGCGTGCAGCAAATAACAGCTTGGAGCATCACACTCACAGATATACACACAGTCATTGTGAATGACAGTTCAAATGGGTGCAGCTTAAACGCTCAAATGCACATACGTACACATGCACAGGCACACATGCTCACACTGACATGCAAGTCAAAAGAATGGACACGGATTTGACCTAAATGTCAATCACAAGGCAGAAATCTGGAGAGAGATGAATTAAAGAGAAGGACAGCATACAAGCTGATTTTTATGGCTTGTTTCTTTAAGCATCCTCTCAGCTTCCATTCATCTCAGCATACACTCTAGTTTTATGCTATTTTTTCTTATTTACAACCCATGTGTTAATAAGACTGGCCAAAGTGGTGCCTGGTATTTCAGGCATTTTTTAAAAACCTGAAATACATAATAAACACAGTATTACACCAACAAGTATAACAAATAAATTCACATATATTATATATATACACACATATAAGATAATGGCTGCATATTTTTAGCTGTGGGAATCTTTAGGTCACATTTTACTGTTTGTAGCACTCACTGACCGCTGCAGGTGGTAGTTACTGGGCAGGTTCTAGTAGCAGGTTGGATCCCCTTTGCCTTCAGAAATGTTATTTTCTTTGTGGCACAGATTCAAGAAGGTTTTGGAAACACAAGATTGCTTTACGAAGTTGCAACAGATTTCTCAATTGCATATCCATGTTGAGGATCTTCCGTTCCACTATGTTCCAAAGGTGATCTTTTGGATTGCGATCCGACACCTGTAGAGGACATTTAACAAAATTGATCTCTTTGCCAAACCAGTTTAAGATGATTTCAGCTTTGGGAGCATCAGTGTTTGTGATAACACATTACTCTGTAAAGATATTTGTACTAGTATATTTGTAAAATATCATATTGAAATTGCTTTACTATACTGTAGGAATACGCTTTCCTGCACTACCCAAACTGTGATGTGTGCGCTGCTCGTGTGTTCTTGCCAAAGGGACCACTTAGTGTGACCCAACTGCTTGTCTAGACTTCACTTAAAAAAGTGGTGTTTTTAGGCATAACAAGTTTATTTCACCTTTCACGTACAAGACAATTTAATATGCTTTACATAAAAACATAATAAAAAACACAATACAATTACAGATAGACGAATATAAACAGCAACAAATAACAAAAATACAAAAAATCACGACTTAAATTAAAATAATTAAATTTTAATCTTTTTATTTGACTTTCCAAATCAGTGGAAGGTAACTCCTGTCTGTTATACAAGCAGCAAAGTAAAAATCAGAAAAGTAAAATAATAAGTAATAATGTAACTTTCAAATGCAGTTACTAGTAGAGTAATCCCATTACAATTTACAGAAGTATTGAGTAACGAATTAGGTGTTTTAAGTAGTGACTCTAACACTGGTGAGAGTTTGAGAAACTGCTCAGCTGACATTGAGGCATTTTGTTCCAAACACCTGCAACTTTTTTCTCTTTTTGGATCATTCTCTCTAAAACCGAGATATGCTTGTCTTCAACACCCTCTGAAATACACTGACCAGCAACCATTCCACTTTCATAATCACTTAGATCTCGTTTTTTTCGCTATGCTGATGCGTAGTTTAAACACTACAAAATCATCTTGACCATGTCTGCGTGACTAAATGCATCCATTTGATGCCATATTATTACGATAATAGTATTTGTGTTAATGTTTCAAATAAACCGGTATAACAGTTAAAATCCTTGGTAAGTATATGCAAATTAAGAACATGAAATATTTCAATATGATAGTTTTTATTGCAGTTAATTTAAAGTACTGAATCTATGTGTGTGTCCAAAAAAAAAGCAAACAGCTTTTGCTCTCGCCACTCTCCTCCTTGTCGCCAAGGGCAACAGCAGGCTGCAACCCTGTTGGCTGCCAACCGACCTAACCTTGACCCCTGAGGTCAACGCTCTGTGTGTGTGTGTGTGTGTGTGTGTGTGTGTGCGTGAATGTGTGTGAGGATTTATAGCAGCATATGTGTCAGTGTGACCACTGACTGGTGGTCACAGTGGCATATGTGATGGGCCGCTTTGCAGATTTCTTTCTGTATTTTTTACCCCGTATGTTTTTGTTTTGTTTTTTGTGGATATGTCTGCACATTTAAACGATGGCAGAGTTTACACTGGTCTTATTTGGTTCATGAACATTTCACTCCAGATGATGTGCATTTCATGGTGTATGTAAGGACGTGTGTATGTGTGTGTATTCTTGTCAGCAGGGATGCAAGAGCCATGTTTCTCTTCACTGGGTGATTTTAACACTTTCACTGCTGGAACCCCTCAATCCTAATATACCACCATCTGACTACCCATATGTCCCTTTTCTGTTCCCCATTTGCTCCATCTCCTCATGCCCAATTGGGTGTGTTTAAGTATGCAACTTTTGTTTGGATACGTCTTGTCTCTTTCCAAATCATTCGCAGACTATTAATGCATACATGGATTAATTATGTAGTTTTGCTGGTATTTGGCTCTAAACTGCCCATTAGGGTGTTCAAGGCTCCTCATACTTCTGCAAACAAAACCTGCTCTGCACAGACATCCATTCAAACATTTAAACCCAAACTAGAAATTACTGTTCGGAGAATGAGATGATACAGATTATATATGCGCATTTTTACAGAATATCATACAGCATAAGATTGAATTTTAAAAATAAACAAGAAATGTGTATGTATATATATATATATGCACCAATTTTATGAAGTGGAGTATAACAATAAGATAATTGCTTATCTTCCCACCAAAAGTGTGTTTGTGTTTAATCAGAAGACAAAGTTTCCACTGCCCCCAGGGAGCCAATTAAAGCTCAATAAAGGACCTGGCAGACAGCGAAACAAGGATACTGACTACAAAAGAAGTGGAAGAAAAGATGGAGAGAGGAGGGAAGAGCAGTGGAAGAGTAGAGAGCAGTGGAGAGGAAAGGTGCAAGATGGATGGATGTGCAGTCTGTGATAGAGAAAGGAAGGAAGCAGGGAGGTAGAGAATGAACAATGGGAGCAGAGATGAATAGAACATGTCAGAAATAGTAGATGATTGGAAGGCAGAAAGACAAATAGATGCGTCTGTCTACATGACAGTTTTAGAAAGGTGCTTCAAAGGAGTAGAACTCCTATATAGGTCAGTGGGGGTGGAGCAGGGGGGTGACACTGCCAGTTTGTGGTAGCAGGGCCATACTGTAATTGTAGCAAGTGAAATAATGTCCATAGTCTGCTTGTAGTCACGGCAGTGGAACACATCTGTGCGTACAGCACATTTCAACTTGAGCTTAATTGAGATTAAGATAATCATGCTATTATAAATAAACATGATTATCATGTTTGCAATACAAGCAGAGAGATTTGTCTTGAGATGATTGTCGTCGTGTCCCCCCCCTTCACCCACTTTTTTTGTTTACTTCAGACATAAATTAATTTATTTGTTTCTGTCCTTAATTATCAGTGGTGTGGTGGTTAGCACTGCAGGCTCGGCTCACATGGGGCCTTTCTGCGTGGAGGTTGCATGTTCTCCCCATGTTAGTCTGGGTTCTCTCCAGCTTCATCCCACTGTCTAAAGACATGCATGTTAGGTTGGTTGGTCATTTGAAACTAACCTTAGGAGTAAATGTGTGTGTGACTGGTTGTTTGTCTCTCTGTGATGGATTTGTTACTTAACTGCTCTTTAAGATGTAACTTTAAACATCCTATCTTATATTTTAATGTTTTTTTTCTATAGTACAAGGTATTGTGTCTGGTAAAAGTCGGAACTGTTGTAATACATTTAGCAGTGCATAGCTAGTTTAAATACAAAAGAAAAACAAAACACATTTTAGTTACAGCACTACAGTTTAGTTACAGTTACCCAAAAGGATAGGGAAGAAAGCTAAGAAAAAACTAAACCAATGCTGTAATTGGCAAACATAACCCTGGCTGCTGTGCCAACAGACTGCCATAAAGCATTTTTATTAGAGTGAAATATTCTATAAAATGTCCACGTTTACAGAGATATCATCAGCTGAAATGCAAATGAAGCCAAAACAAGATGTGCTCATGAGACCTGTCATCTGTTTGATTCCCAGGTGGCACGGACATAGTGTCATGTTTCATGGGTCAAAACCCAACAGTTCCAGTGTATCGAGGAGAGATCCAAACAAGGAACCTCGGCATGGCCATGGAAGCCTGGAGCCTTGATGGTGAGATTGCATGCATGTTCAGGGAAGGAGAACTTTCAGGAATTTAACCATCCCCTCCTTTTTTTTATTTTTCTGTAAATAAAAAACAATTGTATAATTAAGTTATAAGAAAGTATCAATATTACGGAAAATAAAGCACATTCCTAAATTAAAAAATGCTGAAATCCAATGAGAAATCTTCCATTTACTACCAAAGATGTACAGTCTGTTTGTTGGTGAGATAAACAGGAGTTAGGTGTGGCCAGCAGAAATGCTGCTATCCATCTCTGGATAGACACCGTTTAAAGTCTTGTAAACATTTTATTCATTTGATAATCTAAAAAAATGTAATCTTAGTAGAACCTTTTAAGCCTACTATATACTTTTCTCATTGATTTTAGACAATCACTCCCCAGCTTCTTTCTGCCGGCTGCACTGGCAAGTCTCCATCACCTCAAAGGAGAGTGGACTGGGGGATCATTTAAAGACAGTTCTGTAGTAAGAGCTCAGGATTATTTTAGTCAGTCTTTAAGCCTCTAACACCGTCCTGAGGGAGGAGGTTAGAGCTGTGTAAAACCACACACCAAAGTGTATAAAGTTTCCTGGGAGTTGTGTCCACACTGTGTGTGGTGAGTTGGGTCAATGGCTGTGCACCCTGGAGTATGCACATGTTCGTGTAAAGCATATTTGGAATCTTTTTTTCTGTTTGTCTGTGTTAACAGGTAAGCCGGTATGGGGAGAGAGTGGAGAGCTTGTCTGCTTGAAGCCGATCCCCTGCCAGCCAATTCACTTCTGGAACGACGAGAATGGGAGCAAATACCATAAAGCTTACTTTTCCACATATCCTGGTAAAAATACAACCAACATGTGGAATAAAACCCATTTACATACAGTCACATTACCAGTCTCTTTCTTTTTTTTTATACATCTCATGCATTTTGCTTTATTGTTTTGTGTTTGTTTTACAAGCATTTTTTAGTTACTAAAACCCTTTTGCCTCATTAGAAAAACGGCTCTGAACCTACTTCTCTCCCTGCAGGGGTGTGGGCCCACGGAGACTACTGTAAAATCAACCCAAAGACAGGAGGCATCGTCATGCTGGGTAGAAGGTCAGCCATTAACCTTTCTACTAACAGAAGGAGAGAGCTAATAAATGTTAAAAGGGAACACAATTTGTTTCTGTGGTTACAATAGAGTTTGTGTTTTAGCATATTGGACAATGTGATGCTACATAAGATTGTTTTTCAGAGTAACACACTGGAAGATTCATGCTTTCCATCATACAGGGTTAAAATCAGTGACTTTTGAGTTCAAATTTGTGTTTGTATTGCAGTGATGGTACGCTGAACCCAAACGGAGTCCGTTTTGGGAGCTCAGAGATCTATAACATCGGTGAGTCCTACAAATGGAATTGAGAGAAAACATTTTGTTAAGATTAAGTTCTGTCATTTTTTATTAAGAAATTTCTGTTCTGGAGGGCTCACTTAGTCACAGAAGTACATAAAAACTACACAGATCACACCATGTTCTTCAAACCTCTTTTCTCTTACTCTTTCTGCCTCTCACCATTTCGTCTTTCAGTGCTCCTGTGCTCTCCTCACCATTGTTTCGTGTCTTTGTCTGTTTCTCTTCTCTGCAGTGGAAGCTTTTGAAGAAGTGTCAGACAGTCTCTGTGTCCCTCAGTACAATGCTGACGGAGAAGAGCGAGTTATTTTGTTCTTAAAGATGGCACCTGGGAAGCCCTTCTGCCCAGAGTTGGTGACAAAGATTAAAGGTGCCATTAGGAAAGCTCTCTCAGCCCGACACGTCCCTGCCCTGCTGCTGGAGACCAGAGACATTCCTGTAAGAGAAAAAATGAATATCAGATATGAATAAACCTGTCAGATTATTCTGTCATTGCTAACAGCTGCAGGAGTCAGCTCTGGCTCAAATGACAGCTTTCTTTTTCATCCCTCTGCAGTACACCACCAGTGGTAAGAAGGTGGAGGTGGCTGTGAAACAGGTTCTTGCTGGAAAGGAGGTGACACAAAGAGGAGCGTTTTCCAACCCTGATTCGCTGGACCTCTACAAGAACATCCCTGAGATACAAAACTATTGATGAGACTTCCTAATGCTGGGGAGAGGAGCTACACAAAAACACACCCTAATAGGAATCTTTCTCAGTTTTTAAATTTGCAAATTGTGTTTGACAGAGGTACAGGGCAAGATGTAGGGTTAGAGTGGAGGGGTAGATAATAAATAAATAAATAACATGAGGTACACTGGTCCAAATGGTTAGCTTTCAATTACATCAGTAAGCGGCTGCTCCTTGTTTATGTTGTGCAAGGACATGTTGAACTGAACCAAGCTGTGTGTGTAATAACAGTGCTTTTGTATAAACCCATGCTTTACAACTAGCAACAGGAAAGTTTGTTTGCTGTTTTTTAGCTATTGTTTCTATGTGTTGTCTGTTCCTAACCACAATGCTTCTTTTTCTGGGCGGATCCTGGAAGCAATCGCTTGAGATGTGCAGATTAATACAAAGTCCAATGATTAACACCTCAGCTGTGACTCGTATAACCATATTGTTGCTATGTATTGTACTTTGCTTGATCAATGTATGTATATAAACATATATTAATATATATTTTTAAAGGTGGTCAAGCTAAGTGTAGAAGTATGCAATTAGAGATACTGACCTAAACTTAACCAAAGTTAGTCAAGAACACTAAGAGGGCTTTGTAGCATGTGAATGAACAAGGGAAGGACATGTAACTTAAATGAACTAAACTACTGGAACCTTAATAATCCCACATATATTGTTTGTTTAAATCTAGTTTTGTAAAACTCTTTGTTCAACCTTGTTGCATCTGTAAATTTTAGGCTCCTTTTTAAAGGAAGTACAGACAAACAGTACAGTTAAACTCAGCAGTTCATTTTACCACAGAAACCTGATTACTCAGTTACATTTGTCCGAGTTCAATGTCTAAAAAGTCTTCCAAATAATGTATTCTCCGGTACAGACTCTTTAAAATGAGAAAAATACTTTTTCTTTTTAAAAATACTTTTTAAAATGAGAAACTTATGTATTTATCCCAAGAATCCATCCGATTGATTCAAAGGCTAAAGGCTTATAACTGCTGCTGTGGTATTTGGTTAACAATCGTGCAACTAATCACCATCTATTGTAAGCCGCTTTTGTTTAATTTTCCAAGACCTACTTGAACAGATTGAGAATTGTGGAAAAATTCCACTTAGAAATGTCTGACAGCTGTTTGATCTATGGATTAAAGATTCACATTTCAAATGGCTCCACAGGGAGCATTTTTATGTCTTTTGCTTTTCCGATTATTGTTAATAGAAGGTATTAATTTAAACAAAAGGTAAATCTTTGTAGCTCCTTTCTTTTCTTCCAGGCGAATCCTTAGAGGAAACCTTTTTACTTGTTTTAAAGAGAAAGTCTCAAAGCTGCTGCAGTGGTGATGGAAGACATGCTTCATGATTGGATAACTCAACACTTTGCACTTTTGGACTGTACATGAGTGCTTATAGTGCAACTGGTGAAAATGGCAGATTGTGTTACAGTATGCATGTGTTTTTTTGTATCAGGATTTATTTTATTCTTGTTCCTCCTTCCACCTTTTCAGTCAATTTACATTTTGTTTTTTTTACTATGTTGCAAGGAAACATACAGGATCAAATGTGACATTTGTATAACATAAGTAGATTTTTTTGCTCTTTTATCCAACAGCGTATTATTGCTCGTGGTCACTCAGTTCAGATAAATGCTTGTTTGGATGTTCATTTACCTTGCATTCCCTTCAAATTTGTTAACTGTGAACCATAAGACATTTTGTTTCATGCAAGCATGCATTTTTTGGTTAACAGCTTTTCAAATACTAAATAAAGTGAGGCCAGTCGAAGAGCAAACAAACTGTTCTGTGGTCTAAAATTTGGGTCTTTAATACGTGTTGATTTACGCTTGTTGCATCCACATTGTTTTTCAGAGGTAAATGAAAGATTCTTTATCCTTAGCTTGCCTCACTTTGCATGCATGTAGTACACACTACATGATTTTGGGTCAGTGTTTATGTGTTTAAAGCCTCTATTAACGTATTACTGCTGAATTCTAACATAGAAAATGCCAGCGATTCCGAAGTCATCAAAAGGTTACATTTTATAAAAGAAAAAAGTTTACACTCTTGGTGTCCACACCAGTTTTAAAAATGTGTGAAATATGAGTAATTCACCACTGATGCCACAGCTTGCAGGCAGCTTTTGATGACCTCCTCAGGATATGCAGGTTCAAGGTACCTGGGAAAGGATGGACATACTTATGGAACAGCTGAAAAATAGTTTTTGTGCATTTGTGTTATGGTGAGTGTGTGGAAGCCACTCATTTTGACAGACAGTCTCTTTTAAAACAAACTTGGCAGTTTTCAAGATCCTCAAAACCTTTACATGGTATGTGTGAATGCTCAGACCTGCCAGTCAGCCCAGCATCAAAACAAAACAAAAAAAGAAATGTGACTTGTTAAAAGTCTAATTTTTCTCTATATAACAAAACATTTGAACATTTTCACTGCCTTCATCAGAGTTTGAGAAGGATTCATGAGACTGAGAGGGATGGGTTGCTGGATACAGAAAAGGGGAGTTTAGGGTGAGCAGCAGGATAAAAGTTCAACAGTTTGCCTAATTCATGATTTGATCACTTGATGAACATCAGTGAGACGTGCATTTAAGTCCTGGGGTAAAGGGAGAAGTCGTGGTTGCATAATTCATCCCAGTGAT
>JBAMHX010000013.1:5762230-5779300 GCA_037177515.1 Pseudomugil tenellus
GGACACGCTGGAGAGATTATCTCTCCCGCCTGGCCTAGGAACGCCTTGGGATCCCTCCTGATGAGCTGGCAGATGTGACTGGGGAGAGGAAAGTCTGGGCTTCCCTCCTTAGGCTGCTGCCCCCGCGACCCAACCCCAGATAAGCGGAAGAAGACTGTACGGTACGGTAAAACAATAAATAACTGGCTTGTCATTTCGGCTGAACATGAGAACCTTTGGCCATCTTTTATATAAATTAAAATATTTGAATACAGCACAAACAACAAACTATTTAACTTAAATATGGTAAAAAAAAATACATTCTGACTTGATTATGCTACAAGTTGTATTATACTTTTGTTGATAAATAAGACACATGTTGTCATGATTTAAACTCAACTAAACAACTAAATCATTGTTATTAAATGCAGACTTTTAAACTATTTTCAGTTTTAATTGCAAAAAGACACAAACACATTTGATAATGCGAACAATTAGAATGTTTGTGTATGATAAACATTGTAAAAATAACTAATTGTGATAGCTCTGATATGCACCATCAAGAAAAATAAAGAAAACGGGAGTAAACTGAGTTTACTGAGTATTGAATATGTGTTTGGAGACACTCAAAAGTGGTTGGTGACTTTTTAGCTCTAAACATTGCAGAAAAAAGTATACCATTCAAGTTTAGTTTTAATTTTTAAATGGTGTTTTGCTGCATGAAGTCCAGAAACAAACCACATCTGCATGCCATGCATGTGCTGTTAAAGAGACTGTATATCAACTTTATGTATAAACACAAATCTCTTCCTGTTCTTAGCTTAAGCGGTTACATGGAAAACAATTTAATTTTAGCTTCAATTTTGATTACTTTTTTGAAATACAACCTTGTCACAAGTGTAAGACTTCACTTTTTTTGAGTAGCTGTGGAGGAAAAGAAAAAATAGACGGGACAGAATTATGAAGACAGGAGGTAAATGTTTTTTTTTCTTTTGTTTTGTTAACTTGATTGCATTTACAAAACAAGAAGACGAATGGCAGAAGACTGCACATGTGCATCTTTGCAGCGGGAGAAGGTAAGCATGTGCAGAACAACCGCAATTAACCACCAACTGAATTAAGGATTTACATGAGACAGAAATTATTTAATTCGGTTTTGAAATAAGAATAGACCAGCTAGTTTTTTTTATTAAGTTTCATTCCAAATTGTTAATTCTACTTGGAAGTAGGTGTTTACATGGTTACTTTTTGTCTGTTTCAAGCGGAATTAACATTTATTCCTAATTAAAGAGGAATTATGTAACGATGGAGAGCCGGAGCCAAAGGGAAGGTTAACAGGATTTATTAGGAGAATAAGGACAAATGAACAAAAACCTGTAGGAAGGTGGAGGAGTCCAGGAGGGATACAAGAATGCGGTGCAGGAAGGCAGGCTGTGGGGAATCCAGAAGCACAGGGAAGGCAGGAGCAGCAGGAGCAAGCAGGGGTGTTGACACATTCATACATTCAATGTCCGACAAAGGAAAGACTGGTGAGCTGAGTGCTTTATGACTGTGAAGGAATCAGGAACAGGTGCAGGTGATTAAGGATAACGAGTTTGGTGGTAGGTGATGGTGATTGGGCTGTTGGAGTCCGGAGCAGGGCATGACAAATTAAAAGTCCCATGTAAACGGGGCCAATGAGCACATACAAAGCCCGATTTTTATTTCACGTCCATGTTACATGAAACTGTGTTCACATGATAAATGTGTTTCATTAGTCTATAATCCAATTTGCAGTTCCAAACTATTAAATAATATTCTAATGCTGTTTTATGGACATATTATTATCCATCCCCATTAACACGTAAGCATCTTAACAAAACGGCTCCGTCTCCATATATCTGACCAAATTCTCCACATCAAGACCAACATGGCATTATGACCACTTCTTCATGGGACCAGAATGAATTAGACTAGTCTACATGTACAAAAAAAAACACCCCCCAAAACACTGAGGGAAACAGAGTGTTTGGTGTGCGATAAGTTTGTTTTGGAATGACCTTACTAATTATCAGCATCCATCAGATTGGTATATGAAGAGTTCAGAAAGACATGAATAGATCAGTGTATTCTTTGTGTTCTTTGAGATAAGTTTTACATTTTTTTGTTGGGCTGACTGCTACCTGGGTGGGGGAGAAGGGGACCTCTGGAACTGGACCTCAAGTTTTCCCTGCAGAACAATGTTCTTTTAACATATGACCAGTGTTGTTTACTTTGTCTGTCAGCAATTTTAATATCGTGGCACCTCTGTGTATTAAACAAGTCCCTTAACTATTTTCATGTAATAACTGTGGTTCGGTGATTCTAAGCAGAGCAATAATATGTTAACCCTAAAGTAAATTTGCCGTACGAGGTCCAACTTGTCAAAGCTGTTGCGGTTAACATTTTGTCAAAGTTAAAGAGCTATGCAAACCCCCCCCCCCCCCTTTTTTTTTTATTAGCAAACCAACACTTTTGGTCTCAAAATATAGAACTGCAAATAAAAGTAAAATCCAAATGAAACTATAAACAAATCTGATCTAAGAACCAGAAGAGCATCTGGTGCACCGTGTTTTCTGTGGCAGCTTGATGAGATGCGACCAGCTGCCATGGTAACAACAGACACCAACACCTCGTTAGGACCTTGTTAAGCTCATTAAGGCACTACTCATTATATGGTAACCCCCCAGCCACCCCACCCCATGGTAATATGGTAATGAGACTGTTCGTAGCTGACTGGGCTGTAAAGGGATGTGGGAATGTGTCGGACAGGTGGAAAAATAGTGACTCATGGGCTGCATCCCAACACCCATACTAATCCCCCCCCCGCCCCCCATTGACTACATGGGGCTATGTTCGCTATATAGTACACTCCATTTTGTTGGCGACTTTGGACACAAAACTCACTACGTTGTCCTTTTCGCACATTACCAGCTGTAACTATGGCAACCATAACGTACTTGACAATGCCGTTCCAAATCCAATCCAAATTCTTGTGAAAATATTTTGTACTCTTTCTTTGCATCATATCTATTCAATAAAAAAGGATAAATGGATGGTCTATAGTTTTATTGTTCATCTGCTCTGTTTATCATTTGCGTCATTGAAAGCTCTGGCCCGCAATGCATTGTGGCCTATATTGGCCTGTCTAATGAACAATAATGGTCATTACTTTTCAAAATGCATTGTTGGTCATTTTAAGAATCATGGCCTTTAAATAGAGTGAAAATGTTGGCAAACTGCTTTTGAAAGGTTCAGCCTATAATTTCCTGTGAACATTAACATAGTTATTTTTTGTGTTGCTCCTCCCACTTTATTTTAATGTGACTAAATTAAATGAGAGCTTGATGAAAGTACTCAAGCTTCTTCTTGTGGCTCAGTCAGTGCAACATGTTGTATTACGTAACTAGCAAATGTGTGAGTGTGATCTTGTCTGCATGCAGTTTGACGCTGTGATGTAACAGTTCTTCCAAAATATGCTCATGTCCTCTGTATGTTTAAAGGGACTGCAGATGCTTTAGCTGCATTTACCTCCTGTGTGTTTGTGGATATGTGCTTTTTTTTTGGAAAGAATTTAACTGCTCATGCATTCATTTTTGGTGATTGTCGTAGTAACATGAAGCCTTTTTTTCCTTATCACTTTTATATAGACGTGCACATCTGCTCTGGTAAATTGTTGTCTAAACCAACAAACTACAAAAACAAATCAGTACAGCAATAATAAACTCTAAATGCACCCACATTATGGTTTAAGAATTATTTTAGAAAAAAGACTAAAGAAGCCAGCTAAAAGAATGTAGCACCCTGCATCTTTTTGAAGGTAATGGCTGATAAAATCACTGGATAAAATCGCTGCTACAAAACCTTTACTTAGATTGCTTGAGTCACTCTTTAAGAAATTCTCCTGACAATGTGAGCATAAGCAATTTTTGGATTGCATTGCAAATGTCTTTTATGATGCCAGAGGTTGCATTTACTTCAACAAGTTTGTTTGCATGCTGCAATGTTCATGTAACAGATATTCCAAGCTACTTTAATGTCTATTCCTTTCAAGAGTCTCTCACAAAAGCCCTAGATGGAAATACTCAACTGATTGGTCAAAAATTGATGCTCATTTTTTGATAATGCACTAGCCATTCAACTAGTCACTTGACCTACACGTACACGTTGCTGACGGATTCATTGGAAACTGAGCAAAGTATTTAAAGTTGTGGACTATTTCAAGCAGCCATGTGTTATTTTGCAAAGTAAATAAAGCCTAATTACAGTTGGGTTTTCAGGGAAACAAGCTAATCTAAAGATGTAAATAAACAAAATACTGAGTTTTAAACAGGAGAAAATAAATATTGAAAACATATTATTCAAACTCTGAAAAAGGGGGAGTAATTGAAAATTTACAGATTATGTCAGACAAAATTGAAACTAAAATGATTTATATTAGATAGTTTTCCATTTAGCCGCTATGGCTAGAAACAGGAAGAGCATTGCTGCGTGATTACATCACTTCCGCTATCACGTCAGAATTAAGAGATGAGAATAAACGTGATGCCATGTAAACCTTTAATACGGAATTAAAATTTCCATGTAAACTCAAAGCTTCATTAATTTAATTAAAAAATAGTTAATTTGGAATTAATAAATCGGAATTAAAAGCATTATGTAACTGTATCCATTATCAGCCATTCACTGGGATTTTTGATCAGAGAGGAGGGCTGGGTAGCTGTAATTTTCCTTGACTGCCCAGTTTGTCATAGTCTGCACTGCATATGGTCACATGCTGTTTTAAACACTGCATCTCGCACATAGGATATTAGGCCTACTGTGAGTGTGTTGCGACAGTGGAAAGTTGCATAAATGTAAATTGTAATTTTACTTGTTTTTGTTTCTTTTACCACTAAGATTTTTAAAAGGTTCCTGGACCAATGTGGCTAACTTCTTCTCCAGCAACCCATAAATTAAAGGAAAATTCATATTTCAGATGGAGGAAAAGCTAAATATGGGTAACTTGCAGTTAATTTTTAGCATGCTACTTCCAGAAGGTGTGGGTCTCCTTGTGTATATGTTGGTCTTTCCATGTATGCTTGTGCATATGTGACATCAGCAAATTGTTTTTATTGGTGTTGAATGTGTATCAAAATGTATTTTTCTGTGGGTATGCCTGTGTGTGTGGGTGAAGCTGAACAAATAAAACCATTTTCCCCTTTCATTGTGATCACAGTGTCAAGCACTCAGCCTGTAATTAGCACACAGACGACCATCTGTCCAAACAACCAACTCCAAACAATTCCTGTCCTGCTTACTTTCACTGCTATCACAGCATCCATCCATTGCTTACATGGTATTTGCACAGTCCTCTTGCCATCTGTCCGTCTGCTTCAATACTGTCATTTCACTGTCCCCTTGTCTTCTACCTTGTTATTGTTTGTTTGCTCTCTTACTCCATCTGCCTCTTATTTTTCTTTATTTTTCACATTTTTTTCTGTTTTTAGATTGAAAAAATCAGGCAGGCTATTCGACAAAACTGAACCAAGATATACCAGATTGACTGTGGTTGTTGGGATGAGTCTGCTTCATGAACTAATTCATTTTCTGATATGCAAATGGGCTCTGAATAAAATACTTTGAAAGCATCATTATAAAAATAAAAAAAAAAGTTTTTATATAGTTTATAAACCTGACGTGCTCCCTTGTTCAGTTGCTGAACACAAATTATAGTAATTAGTAATTACAGTAATTAACCAATCATATGGCAATAACTCAATGCATTTAGTGTAGACAAGGTCAGTATGACTTGCTGAAGTTCAAACTGACCAGTAGAGTGAGGAATTCGGGTTTTAACCCTTTAAAGCCTGACTTATGGAAAACTGGGGAGTCAACTTTTTAAAAATCTGTTTGTGAACATATCTCTTGTGAAAAACATGAAATAACATTTGCAAGCTAAGGATCCAGATGCTGGTAGAGGCAACAAATTGAACATTTATATGTATAAAAATGTATTTAAATGAATTATGTTTATGTAAAGAATTGTGTGATTGTGATGTGAAAGCTGAGTCCAAATATCTGAAGACTTTTAAGGTCTACATTACATAATTGTATTTTTACTTGGAAAAACAAACGCACACTAATGTGAAATTAAAATTAAAGGTCTCAGTCAATTTGGTCAAATCTCCTTTCTTCCAATCTTCCTCAATCTTTACTCTTTCACTTCAAAACGGCACTATTTTTGCATTTTGCAATCTTCCAATAAGAATTTAGAACTTAGTTATTGAATTAAAAGCTAATTTAACAACAATCTTGCTTTCACCATGAAACTTTCACCATGAGCAGACTTAGGGCTGGATATACTTGCTGCTGGTGACTCGCCCGCGTATGTATCATGGCGCCAATGTGTTCAGCGTATCTTTGGCACATAGGCCGCGCCAGTTGACGCAAAGTCATATGCGTGCACAAGGTACAATATTGACTTGAATATTACAAGTTATCATCCAAACAAAAGCATAATTATGAGAGTGGAGGTAAATGCAATGGTGGATTTGAAGAGTGACCCTTGGACCCTGTTTAAAACTAACAATATTTTTATAAATATTCCTTGCTGTTGGACAGTGACAAACACTTGGGCCTAATTAACAGATTGGTAAACTGTTGTCTGGTAGATTGACCTTTTCACTCGTTTAGACTAGTGCTATTAACAGCCTTCTAGAGGTGGCAGCCAGTATTGTTTTGACCGCAGCATTCTTGTGTTGTTGGTATATGCACAGAGATAGTTGCAGATTGCCATGTACACAATGAGTATATCCCAGCACTTATTGCAATATAATGCTTATTAACACTTTTAACTCATCACCATCATGATTTTAACTCTGGCTAACAACGTGTGACAACGTGTTGTATATCATCCCCTTGAGGTTACCCCCCCCCCCATCTTTCAATCCTAGAGATGTCCCTGATTATCATTGCATCTGGAAGACTTCTGTCATCACTGTTGTAAGCAGTGAGATAATTTGTACCATTATGGAAGAAGAATGAATTGCATCGAAATTAAATTATTGCCAGTGGAAAGAATAATATCTCTTGCAGTAATGCTGTTACTGCACATTCTAATTGTAGCTTTTGGTTTCCATCTCATAGAAGACCACAACAAACGCACACATTTTCCTCACAGGGGAAATGATCCAGTATGACAACATCCTTAATTCAAAGTGTTGGGGCCAAATTATTTTAGCTGATTGTGTGTGTTAGAGGGAGTTTTTTGCTCCTATGGGAGACAATCGGAATGAAATGAGTGTAATTAAGTTGCCAGTTGCAGTGTGCTTTTGTTGAGAATTAATATTTTCTGGCTAAGTGTGTGTGTGTGAAAAAACTGATGAGCATCTCCTTGATGAGTCACCTAGCACCCCCTCTCAGGTGGCAAACATTGGGGTCCCTTGTGTAATCTGCCCAGCAAATTGGATGTTTGTTTGAATGGCCGTCCAACTCAGGACACTGAGTGTGTGTTGACTTGGTAAGATAAGGAAAAAGCTGTCCAAGTGAATGTTTATAGCTGTGATATGTTGAAATGTGTGACGCATCTCTGTTCGACCCATTTTCTGCTAAATAGTGAGGCATCGATTTCTAAAACTCAGACTGAAAAGATTATTATTCTTCTATATTTGGTGTTAATCTTACATAAATACTACATAAATAAATAGTTTTTGGATCTGACTTTGTACCTTGTCAGACTTTCTTCACGTTCTTTCACTGTTAGGTGGCATAAACATGTATTCTCAATATTTATCTTGCTGTTCTTTTGAAGTTATGGTCAAGTCCTGGTGTTCTTTAACCCAAATGGAAAGGATGCCCAAATAGTTGAATATTTGTTGTGTTATATCAGATTTTTCTTTTTGGGAGTCAGTTAGTGATTCAGGTCTTGCCACTGTACCATGAAGGTGTGATTGGTGAAGTGCTGCATTGATGGTTGTTTGGTCTCCAGAGAGGAACTCCATTAGCCTGTGTGTAACCTATCTAACCAAAACCTCCAGTGCTCAATTCCTCAGTTTGACCTGGCAGTCAGATCCACCAAGTCATTTAGTTATTGTAAACTCTAGGAATAGAGGCTAATTAGCATTTGTATCATTCTCTAAATTAGGGATGTCATTTGTTTTATACATTTACAGATTTTTCTCAACCTTGCATGATGTCTGATGTAGATAATTACAGAAAAGAGTGCACAGGTACCTTTTTTATCCATGAATGCGAAATAAGAATAGTCTAATTTACCCACAGAACAAACAGAAGAACCTAACCAAATAAAATAAAGAAATTGTCAAACCTTCAGCAAAGCGATTGTGGTGTCAAATAATCTTACTTTTTAGGACTGTGCAAGAAACTCTGAAATGAACATCCATTTTCTGGACCGCTTCATCCACTTCAGGGTCAGGGGTGGTTGGTACCTATCCCATCAAGAGGCAGGGTACACCCTGGACAGGTCGCCAGTCCATCAGTAACACAGAAAGACAAACAACCAACACTCCTAAGGTCAATTTAGAAAGAACAAGGATCCTAACATGCGTGTTTTTGGATGGCTGGAGGAAGCCGGAGTACCTGAAGAACTCACGCTAACATGGGGAGAACATGCAAACTCTACACAGAAAGCCAACTGCCCGAGCCGAGATTCAAACCAGAGATCTTCTTGCTGTAAGGCTACAGCGCTAACCGCCGTGCCACCGTGCAGACCTGAAATACCAACTATGATTCATTGTTACAAAGAAAAACATGAAGCATTTTCACTTTGTCACAAGTGCTCTGCACTACAATTAACTAGGCTGTCAACCACTTAAAGGCTTAATAAGTAAGATTTTTTCAGTAAAGATAATTAAAAATATTGTCATTTGGGATAGAAGTAACCATCTCTTGTCCCCATCAACAATGTCTTTTATGAAGCTTTTGTCCCTTCAAACCAAGAGTTCTGTGATGAAATGACTTAGGTGCACAGCGTTGCTCCTTAATACTTCCTGGTTCCTAAACCAATTGTGTGACGCCCTGCAGTTTCCAAGCAGCACAGGGTTTATTTTATGTTTGCGAAAGAGCTGCAGCTTGCAGGTATAGAAGCTAGCAAAAGAAATGGACCAGAAATTATTTCAGCTAAACCTCAGAAGCGCTGGCATCCTTCTAAAAACGCAAGTGACCAAAACTGGATTTAAAATTAAGATAAAATTGGAAAATCTTTTGAAAAGTCAAGAATACTAAGATACCAAATTCATTTCAATACAGACACAGTGCTAGCCAAGTTTCTTCTCGACATGTAAACAATGTAGTTTTGTTTAAATGAGTCAAAGTTTTTTATATTTACTTATTTACAAAGCATCTCAATCTAATTTCATGCTCAGGATAGATTAAATTAACTTGTTTGACTGTTTTGATTAGTTGAGTCAATTGGTGGCCCATTAGTTTAAAACAACAAATCTATGTTTTGGCCAGGTGATGCGTTTTTGACTTTATAAACTTATGACAATACAATCAAATATATTTAACTTAGCGCAATTACGGAAAAAAAACACTACATGGTATTTGTTCAATAATGTAGCTACTGCTTCCATTTTATTAAATATCAACATAAATTTGTGTTTTAAAAGTAGCACTCGCGGTTGGTTTGTCTTGCGCTAAAGAAACAATTAAATGTGCAGTGACTGCACCCTGTCAACAACACCGTGTCTGAGGACACAGTGCTATCTGTACACAGTTCTATACTGTTGAGGTAGGTCTGTGGACAGCAGCAGGACCATGGACATTTCCTGTTAGTGTCAGGACGTTTCTGCGGACTTTGTCTATTACACAATAAAGGGCCATGATTTCAGTTGTAAGACAACCAGGCTGTTGAAGGTGTTGACAAATTGTTTGATGGGCAAAAGAAGACTAAGCCCATTGTTTGTTTTTTTTACTGCAGTTCTGATTTGAAACACTAGGTGTCCTTGTTACTTAATTATCCTTTAATGCTACTCAGGACTTATGAGACCGATGCAACACCTCATAAAACCCAGTCATTCAGATCACAAAATTAAGAATTCCTCCAGTCAAAATTACTGATAATATAATTTGTTTATAACCTGAAATGCCAACTATCTTCCGAGCTACAACCCATGTGGCTCCACATCAAACACATTCAATTATTTCTGTTCTAAAATTACAAAATCCTGTTATGGAGAAAATTGGGAAGACACAATTAGATTTGGTGCTTGTAACTTTAGTTTCAACCATGATGGAAAAACTTAAACACCCAAATATTGCATTTTCATACCTCCACTATGTTTAGTCAGTAAATCCCTACTTTACTACGAGGGTTTTTTTTAATATAACTTTGCAAGGATTGGAAATGAAAAAAGTTTGGAAAAATATTAGATTCTTTCTACTATATAATGCTGAGGAGCACTTTTTTTTAACTTTTTATACAGTTGCTGTCACAGCTAGTGGTGAGTTTTCAAAATGTAATCCTACTTTCTTATTGTCTGTGTGAACACAGGAACCCGGGGGTCATTTTGGAGTTGACAGTCTCTACAGAAATTCCCAAATGTGATGTAGTGTGATGATTTTCATGCATAAAGACAACTCGTAACCCAATAAGAAATACTGCTATTTCTAGCTTAGTGGCAATTCTACACAGTGAATGTACTGCTGAAACCTTTGGACCAAATGAGTCAAATTTACATCACACAACTTTTTGAAAGCAAGCAAATGATTAATAGTTCTGTTATTTTGAGTGAAATATTTGTGCTGCCTGAAGAATTCTTTTTATTAGTAAAGTGTCTGACTAGTCAGTTGTACAAACAGAAATTTCAGTGGTCCAGCAATTTTTAATTTATCAAAACCGTCATTGTCATGTGGTGTTAGAGATCCAATTTCTCACTAACATACAAACACAGTGTTGCACAGATCTGTACCAACATTTTCCAAACTAATATGACCATGCTATGATTTTGGTATTTTGAACTAAAAGAATCTCCAAAATTAACTCTCTCTCAACCCATTTGGAATTCTTTCATATTTTTGATCAGTCAGCTTAAATATAGACTAAAAGGAAAGTATCTATCCATCCATGCATCCATCCATGACTTTAAAGTTATCAACATGCATTGGCCAGCTGTGAATTATCTTCTATCAAACTCACGTTTATACTTTACCTGAACAACATTAAATATGAAAACAACTTTATTTTTTATTTTTTAAAAAGTGTTATAAATAGGGTAATTAAAAATAAAAGATGGACTGTTGAGCTTCTAAATATTATTTAACAAGAATAAACACAGATTCCTCTGAAAAATTGCCATTAGTTTACCAAATCATTTATAAAGTGTAAATAAATAAAATGGCAATGCAACACGATCAAACACACATTTTACCAAACTTTACTGAGCGGGTGTCTCGCATCTCATTCTACATTTTAACTATGACAAAATTGATTTATATCATTCATGATATGATGCTCTAATAAATACAAACGGTGCAAGTAGACAACCTAACAGATCCATGAAAACACAAGTAGACTGAAGACTGTTGAATTTGAACATTTGCTGACAGCAGTGAGCATCTAATAACACTCAAAGCACAAACATGCCAATAAAATACTACAAAGTCAAAATCTTGCAGGACTGTGGGATTTTTTAAATTTTTTTAAAGAGCTGCAAAGCTTCTGTAAGACTTGAACAGCTTTAACTCCTCTGTTGGTGCAGAACCTGGGAATCTGCTATATCAAACCAAAATAAAGAACAAAAGGTTGGAGCATCTGCAACAAACTACTGCCGTTTAAGTTTTTCAGAGAGATGGCTTAGTGGTTTCAGATCATAAATATTCCAAAACTCTGAGTTGATATTGTTGACTATTACAAGTATATATTTTCCCTACACTCTACTACACTTCCCGAGTTTCAGGGATATTATGGTTTCACCCTGACTGCAGCATGCGCAGCAGATCCTTTGTGTTGAACAATATTCAATCTAGATTTGTCATGTTTTGCATATGCATAGATATAGAGAGGATGAACTGATTTGATTTTGAGCGATTTGTCATTTTCATCTGGGCCGCTAGTGGCTCTCAAACTTGAGAACTGTTTTGGCTATATCTCTGAAACTATTGATCCCATTGATCTCAAATCAACAGCAAATGAAAGATCATGACCTGAAGATCTGTCACTTAATGATGTTTAATCAGAATCTTTATATATTTTGCCACCAGTTGGAGCTTTTTCATTAAAAAAATCAATGATTTAGCTACATCTTTTTCAATTAAACTATTCTTGAAACTATTCTTCAACGGTACATAAAATAGAAATGTTTTAGAGTAATTTCCAAATAGCAGAGTTCACTGACTCCTATGCTGATGAAGATGGTAATAATTGCTCCTTTGTTTTCAGATTCAGTCAACTAAAGGAAAATGTGTTTAAACACAAATGCATAGCGATAAGTAGCCACATAAATGGCTTTATACACAATTTATTTATTTATTTATTTTTTATACACAATTTAAAACAAATGCTGAACCATTGCTGCGTGGAAGTCACTCTTGGCAAACATGTAAATCCAGATTATTCTGTAGTAGATTGAAGTCATGGGGGAGATGTATCTTTTGATTTAAACATAATGGGCTAAACAAATCATTCCGATAATCTGACTGATACACTGATCATTTTTATGCCTGTTTAATAAATATATTCAGATTTTTGCTCATGGTTGTTTCAGTGATACTGTCTACATGAGCTGAGGCTGTAGCAACACCTGTGCCCAACTAAACTTACAGCAGTTCGACTGCACTTATCTATGATGTCCTCTACTGTTTGATTTTGTGCTTGTGTTGTTCTTATACTCAGATGTAAGTCGCTTTGGACAAAAGCGTCTGTAATTTAATCTACTTTTAACAAATGTTTTTATATAAAAGCCTTTTCAGCTCATTTTTGTTGTCTGCCAGTATGAGCTTTATACTCATGTGGATGATTGTTTTACCAAGTTTGTGTTCTTGAATAGTTTTCAGACCGTAACAAACAGAAATCAGGGGAGAAACAATTTTTTTTCCATTTACACACAAAAAGAAATAGTTGTTTTTCTTTAGCTCAGTTCAGCTGTCGCCCGTCTTCTTCTAGTCTTCCAGCCCATCACTAGTTCACTGCCTCAAGTCTCATCATGTCTTTTTTTCAAGCTTTTCACTCCCTTATTCCTCCTCGGATTCCGTCTCTATTCTTCCTTCCACCCACCCTCTCATTTCCTATCTGTTTCTCTCTTTCTTTTTCTGTTTCCTTCACTCCATCTCTCTCTCTTTCCCCATCTTTTCTCTCTCTCGTTAACTGTTTCTTTCCGTCTCATATTCTCTCTCTCTCTGTCTCTCCCTGTCTCCGTCTCTCTCTCTCTCTCCGTCTCTTTCTGTTATTGATAGTCCCTGGTGTGGTTATTTCATCTAAAAGGGCCTGTAAACAAAATCGTCTCTGACAGAACCAATATGGAAATCTCAGGCAGCTGGTCCACGAGTTATGGCCTACGTCATGGTTTGTGTGTGTGCGCGAGTGTGTCTTGCCACTGAGACTAAAGGGTGGCCCTCGGTTCTGCGTAATAAACTGTAGTGCAGCTAGTCATTAAGTGGGATGCGAGTGTGTGGCTTTGTGTGTGATGGGGGGGAGGTCAAGGCCAAATTGACATCAAATGGTCTAAATTAGCCCCACTTGTCTTCATTGATTTACGGTGGGTAAGTAAATTGCATCTGTAGTGGAAGGAGAACGTGGGAGGGGGTTCGGGGTTTCTCTGTAATTGATCATGGTGCACATTTGTGGTGACAGAAACCGTACAAGCGACACAAGAAGGACATGCTGTCATCATGGAAGTGAAACTAACCTTTTGCTTGTTGTATACACATGCTTAGACAAAAGGTTGAACAACTTTAAAGACGTCCTTGATGATTTTTTTTCCCAGTGATTTACAACCACAAATGTAAATTAAACCAGAATGCAATAGTCTTCAATTTGATTGAAGGAATTCACAAAGGAATTTAAAAGTCATGCTATAATTTTGTTTCTGCTTCTTCCCTGTTTGTGGTTGAAGGCACCTCTTGCTAAAATCTGTTTCACCGTCAGAACAAAATGAGCTTGTTGATCCTGATGAGCCGTGGTCCGAATTTGCTGATCTAGTTAAAGTCAATCTTCAATAACCCTGGAAGAGTTATTCTGTGGCTACAGAAACACGGTTCATTCCATCACTCATGCACAGCCATTCATCTGGCAAGATTTCTTCTGCTTATACCAGCCAACAGTAGACCTCTGGCTTCTTTCCTCAGTGGTTTGGTCAGTCAGGAAATTGTGCAACCATGTGCGAGAGATTACATTTTTGTGGATGTTTTAGGGCTCAGGACAACCCGCTGTTTACGAACGGTCAAAGTGTTTGTCGGCTCACTCAAGGAGTGAGAACTGATACACTTGGGTCAGAATCATGATTGTTTTCTGCTGAACGTCAGTGAAGCTGAACGGGAGAATTACTATTGCGTTTTTCTGACTTTTCCTTCTGTGAACAAGTGTAAAAATATTTAAAAAATGGGAACTAATATTTCTATTATTTAATATTTTGTGTGTGCACATTAATAGCTTTTTTGTTATTACGTTGATCCAAAACTTAATCCAGTTGCTGTTTCATTTTCTTCTAAAATGAATCAGCTCTTTAGAGATTAGCTGCAGAGAAACAGTTTCCTGGATGACAGGACTATTATATGAAGACTTAGCAAAGAGATTCCTGTTTAAAAAAGAAAAAAAGTTATCAGTTCCATTATATGTATCAGCAATTCACTTCCTTTTAGCTTCTTTTCAACAAGCACTTTTTGAACATTTGTATTTTCTATGTGTGCCTGCCCCTCTTTCTCTGACACCAACCTCAAATTGAACATGAGAAGAATGTCATGCAACACAGAGTCATTGATTCCCTCACAAAACACACAGGCGCACACACAGACAAGCGCGCTCTCTGATTTAGCATGCTTGTCAGTGATCTTCCTGTGTGTTAAAACGACAACAGAAACCGATTGCAGTGAAACAGCAAGGCATCCTCTGTCACTGAGTCAATACAGTGTGACATGTATACCAGTGACCTGCAGATTGTAGTATTAGAGTAATGATGGAAATAAAAAGGCCACTGTGAAAGTAATCAAACTACAAGATAAAATAAGGAAAATAAAGGCAAAACCTTACTAACAGACGTCTTCACTCATTGGTTGGGCATAATCTAATGCAGATGATTGACACAAATACACCCATGAGGATGCAAACACAGCGCGGACACACACACACGGCTGCACACTTTAAGCCTGAGCGGTTCTCTTCACCAATTTTAATTGGATTCTAATGTATTCAGTTTGCTCCAGTGAGCAAAGAGATGTCCATGATACTCTGACTGCACAGAAGGAAAGATGGCGCGAGAAAAGACAGATATAAAGCGAGAGAAAGTAAGAGAGTGAGGTAATCAGAAGTAAATAGCAAGGTTTGTCAGCTGCATCATCTTTCTACAGCAGCCAAGTATCATCCAAACAAGCTGTCAATAGAATTTCTACAAGAGCCATTTGACCCGAAGGAGAGGTACACTATCTTCAATTCGCTGTCCCTTATGGTTTCTTTCAGTACTTGAACAGAAAGATGGTGGTTGTATGCAACAAACAGCCTCTGATTTGCTCATAAACACAACTTTATTTTGATTAGCATCCAAGAAGTACAATATGAGTGTCCTCGCCTACTGTAGCCTCATCACTTCATCCACTACTGAGCACTTTTAAAGGAATAAATTTACATCCCAGTGAATAGAGACATAAAATACTAAATACTGTAACCTTACTTCAATCTTAAAGAAAATATTTATAATTAGATTTAATATCCATTTGCAATCTTTTTTCCCCCTTTTTTGCCAAACTGAAAATATTAAAGGCGAATGTGGATTTTAGAGTCTCACCCCTGGGCATTTTGGCACCGAAAAGCTGGAAATTGACCAGTTAACCTTCTGGTGACTGTTCTGCCATCTGACCTTATGGAAATTGGTTGATTTCTGCAGGCATTTTCAGCTGCGGTGTCCACATAGTAACATTCATCCTCAGTCATCTTGAAGATCTCTAGACAGATCATGCAACAGTTTACAGCTGCGTGTGACTTCATGTTGAAGGTTCCTGTCTGAGTCATTAACTCATGTACAGCCAGCAGAGTTACAGCATTTCAGTGATGTTTCAAGTTAGTTTTATTTATTAAAACTGGGTATGCTTCCAGAGTTACAGGCTTAAATGTAGCATTTACTAGCTTGTAACTATAAATTTCTACTGGAATATATCATAGATTTGTCTGATACCACAAATCTTTCTGCTCCCCTAAATATTATCAGTCGTGCAACTTCTTAAAACCATGCAGTGAGTTAACACTATTGTAGAGCCATTAAAAACTTTAAATTTTTCCATTTTTTTGTAAATTATACATCTATACTACAGCAAAGTGATCAGTATTGGAGCATTTTTTACTGTGTGTTTGATAGAAACATAAACATAAAACTGACATTAGAAATAATTTTCAGATGAAAACTGAAGTTGCAGTTCTACTGAGTTTTATGGACAAGGCTAATAGTTAAAAAAAAAAAAAAAAAAACATTGTCACCCTACCGTAAAAATGCCCGGTGGCCTGTCCATCCATGACTGTCAGTAAAAGGAATGCAGTGGGTATTAGCGGAAGGTTTATCTGATCCACATTATGCTTAATTCCACAGCATCTTTTTTTTCTCTTATCTCTAAGAAAACAGAGAATTACAAAATGCTGAAACTTAAACACCAATTATAATTTTTATTGTTTTTAAATTGTGTGAGATTTACTGCATGAATTTACCGTTTCTGTTGAGGCAAAGCTCCAAAGTACATCATCAGCATGTATTAAAGCGTGTTGAGATGAATAAATCTTACTGGTAGCAAGAAAATAAGAACCTACAGGAGCCAAGAGTTTCTCATAATGACAGCTCAGAAATGGCCAGCATTCGCAGAGGCAGGGTCTGCACAGTACAGGACTCGATGGAGGTTTTGCAAACATGTCCCTCAGAAAATATAAACATGGGG
>JBAMHX010000013.1:5827919-5838392 GCA_037177515.1 Pseudomugil tenellus
TATATAGGTAGCAATTTTGATTTAGAGGTAGCACTTTATAAAGATGTGTCCGAGAAAATTTAAACTGAGAGACTTTGGATTGATTTACGATTTCTAAATGCTTTTGTATTGAGTTACGAAGCAACTCTGTCATTACACTGATATAAGGTACCTAAAATTCAATTTAGCTTTTTTTTTTTTTTAAAAAAAATATTGCAATGCAACCAACTCTGATTCATGTCTGATTTTTTTTTTCTTGCTGTTATCATTTATGCTCCTGTCACAATGTGAGGATACTGACCCTTGCCATGTAAAGCGGTCACTACTCGTTCAGTCTGTAACTCTCACCTAAGAGATTGTAAATTTGGATCTTGCTCTAAAACCAAGCAATATATGTGACTCAGCCCGTTGGTAACATTGTTACCTACCCTTAATAATAAACACTATTTATTTGCCCAAATGACAACAAGCTTTGATACCATATTCATTTAAGTTTTAACTTTTTTACTTCACATTTTATATGATTCTAATTCTGTCAATTCGTTCATGTGCAGTGTATCCATGTGTACTGACTCGTGTGTGTTCGGTGGCGGGAGTTTACATAAACTCTTACTTCCAGTTTTTCTCAGTCTGAATCACTCCATGTGCCTGTTCGTTGGAGTTTGTCAGTCTGTCTGCTTGGATGGATGTCTCAGCTGGCACAGCAGAGCAACATCACAGATGAGTCAGACAGGGCTCAACTCATTTTGACAGCAGAGGAAGGACAGAACAAGATGCTTCCCCAAAAAGCTAGTCGTGTCCGATTTTTCTTGCAGTGGATGAAAGATAATATAAAGTCAGATTCGTAATTGTATTCCTAAAAAAACAAATCGAAAGAAAATAAAACCCCTAAAAGTAGAACTCACTTTTAGAAAATGTGCTTTTTTTCGCATGCTTAGAAATACACATTTCTTGCCGCATCACTACTCAACTCCAACTGCACTTAGGTTTCATCCCTTAGAGATTGTACTCAGGAAAGTAATTTAGCTTTTTCTCAGTTGTCAGAAATCATACAAACTTGTCAGTAACAAGTTCCCTAAAAAGATACAAGAATTTCTTTTTAAGCTATAAAAGCTAGTCTCTGTAAGTTTGTTTAAAAAAGGCACATTAAGGACACATGTAAAGGACTTACTAAATATAACCCGGTGTACATAAATAGATGCCATTTTATATATAAATGATCATCAAACTAAAATGACCAAACAGAAGCAAATGTATTTTAAAGCCACTTGTATTAATAAATCCTTCAGAGCGAAAAACAAGAGCTTTATAACCACATGAGTCCAAATTTCATAAATACACATGTGATTTCTGCCGTCTTCATGCCAGTGTGCCTCCTGTCCAACCATACATTACATCAGCTCTGGGAGGAGTGCCTGGACCTCATATGGTGTAAGTGCATGAAAGCAGAAGAGGTGAGAGGTAGAATGGAGAGGCTCGGAGCCAGCTTTAAATACACCAACATGGATATTTTTGAAAGGACCTCTGAGCTGAAGACTGCTTTTCACAAAAATAAAGAAACATGCACAAAAATGTAACAGTTTGGTTTTATATTTGGGAAGAAGGAAGGCATTGGATGCTATGAACATAATATTAATCTGTGGAGAAGATAAAAGCACTAACAGCTGACCCACAGGAACAGACATGGAACACATGCCAGGAGTACAATTGTTGTTTGTAATCATACTAGATCCTAATGCATTTTCTAAATGCAATGTGAGCTTTGTTTTACAAATGCACTTTAAAAGCTAATGGTTCCAGATTGGAGAGGGTAGGAATGTTCCTTTGAAAGTTCAAATGGACTAAATGTGTCTCAAAGGTTCACTAAGGAAATGTGAGGGTTCAGATGTATTTAAAAAGGGCCACCAAGGGAACACTCAGGAGTTCACGGTGAAAATTTAAATACCCTATTTCTTCATTTAACTGCGAAGACATAGTTTCTAGTGGAAAGCAATGAAATACAAGAAAAGAAAGAAGAATGAGTGGTCTTACCCCTTTTCTGTTATCGGAAGCTGCGGTGTTTATTTTTGTTCAGTTTTGGGATTCATGAGTTCCAATTAAATTCCAGCTGTGTAATAACCTCGGCCAACTTAGGAAAATTGGCTTTGCATACTAAGACCAGAATCAGCTGATTTAAGGTAAAAGCATTTAATTTGTCATTCTTTCATTCATTACACTCCAAATTCAAGGTTGGAGAGACGTTGGAGCTTAATCAAGCAATTAGAAAACTTGAAGTCAGAGTACACAGAGGACAGATCACCAGTTTAATGCATGCAATTTGATTAGGTAAAAGCCAAAAGAAAAGAGAAACAATTTGAAAATAGGAATCAAGAGGAGCAAACAATACAAAAACAATACAACTCTAGACTGTCCATTTATGAGGAGAGGGAACCAACTAAACCAAAAGAAATTTGAATTGTTATACCGCTTAATCAGTTCAGGGTGGCGGGAAGTAGGAGCCACAGTAATCACCAGAAAAAGTCCTGTAGAAGTCCTGTAGAAGTCACCAGTACATCACAGAACTCAACAATCAACTGATTCAAATGGAAAAAAACAAACAAACTCCTGAGTTGGCAAGTTGCTCAAAGCTACCATCGTAGCCAGGAATGGATGTCAGGCCCAAAGTTAAGTAACTGGGAAGACAGGGCCAGTAGATCGTTTTGTGAATGGACTTGTACTTATCCAGCACTTTTCCAGTCACATCAGAGGGCAACTTCAGTATCATGCCGAAGGACACTTTGGTATGGAGTCAGAGGCAGTTGGTATGGAGTCAGAGGCAGTCTGGAACTTTTTGGTTAAAAGGCGACTGTTCTTCTCTCTGAGCTACAGATGCCAGTATAGCCAGCAAGATGTTAACAGTAGTGACTGGAGAATTTGTGAATCAAATACGCAGCATGAAGTAATTTTTGCACCTAATAGTACAAGTTGGGACCTTATTCAGTTGAAGGTTTAAACAAGCTTATAAACAAAACAAACCTTTAAAAACAACTTAATCACCTCCGTGCTTTAAGAGGCACCAAACGTTGCCACATGTGAAGACCATGTAAGCAATGAAGAAGAAAACTTGTCATCTATTGCTCACTTAGCCGACTTTCTGTGTTTAAACTGAGACTCGGGTTTACTGGTAAACCACTGTTTGCGTTTGTTGACGTACATCGGAGTTTTGGTTGCACATTTATACTTCTCAAATTGAACTGGGGAGGAAGATTGGGTGCAGAAACGTTGTTGTGATTGCACCTGAACTATTACAATGAAAACTGGCTGATTTTGGTCATGATGTGAAACTTGAACCCATGCAGATCTGCAGTGTTCTATTGAAATACAAACTTGCTGCAGTAGATCTTAATAAGCTGTGTTGTCAAGTGTCCCTTTTGGGAGTAGATGTGGTCAGGTTGCTCTAAATATGTAGTTTTCCTTTAAGAAGAACTTTCTGGTGTGATTTATATTTTTAATATGAAGAGATAATATAAATTCATGTAGACTAAGAAGTAAAATAGTGTGTGAGTAAATTACAAAGACATCACACAAATAGTATAGCTTAGAAGCTGGTAGTGTTCATACATCTCAAATTGTTTTTTTTAGGAGCCATTTTTCTTATTCTGAACATCATACAAACAGCATATATGCATGAAATAAAAAGCTGTTGGTCACTTCAGCCTTACACATTTTCCTTCATAAAAAAAACTACAATATGGCTCCGCAATGGACATTCTGGGATGGAAGCTGGGCAGATTAAAATGCCAAAGTGATGACTGAGATATTTGCAGTGAAGAATGGAGCAGTGGTAGTGGCAGAACTGAGTCGTTTGCAAGCAACATCTATGTATGCATATTTGCAAATGATCTTGGCGTTCCAAATAGTTTTACATAATTTTTTTTTTTTTTTTTTTTTTAGATTTTAATCTTTTTTTATTATTTTAATACAAGGTGAGTTGTGAAATTTAAGAAGATACCATACAACAACTAAAACCATGCAGATATAAATGTGTGGTATGTGGATTATGGGACACTTGCCCAAGATACGCATTCCTGCTTCATCTGTAACTTTAGGACATGCTGACAGGAAGTTGAATTTAAATGAATGTGTAGTTCTAGATATACTAGAAATTGATACACATAGAAATATTTTTATTCATATATTGGATTGATGCCGTGTGTTTGTTGTGCTAGGGCTGTGCTATAATTGGATAGTATTTGAGTCACCCTGGCTGTGTATTTCTGAGGAAGTCCCTTTCATCATTTCATCACTCATCTAACACATCTCTATTCTCTTTTATTATTACTGTCACTCTTTTGCTTTATTTTCCTTCATCTCCCCACTATTGCTCCTTCAATCTCCCCCCATCTGCTTGCTCTTTCCATCCTTTGTGTTCTTTCTCTTTAACTCTTCTTCTTTCTCTCAACTCCGCCACCTCAGTCTCTGTCTTTGCAGCTTGCCTATCTGCATGTCTGTGTTTTGGCTGTGTGGGCGCAATCCTGTCAAAACCTGCTGTGTGTGTGCACGAGCGTGTCTCAACAAATGTGTCAAGGTTTTATCATGCACATGAGTATATCTGTGCAGTTATATGTGCAGGTTGTGGGTATTAGTGCATGTTCTGTATAGTTTGGGTGATCTTTATGCCTGGCCACTGTAACTGTGTGTTTGTCTTCACGTTTAGTTAATAGGCTGTTGTGAGCAATAATGTGTTCTCATTTCGGTGTGTATGTGCTTGCTTGTGTGTTCCCACGTGTTTTTCTAATTTTTTTTTATGTCAGGCTCAAAAGAAACATTTTTCTGACTAATGTTCTATTTTGTTTCCTTTAGATGAGAGAAAGGAAGAGAAATGAGTCAGCTTGTTCAGTCGATTCCAAACAAAGAGCTTAGCTTTAATTTTTACCACACCTAATCAATGCATCCCTTAATTTGTGTGTGTGTGCGTGGAAATGTGTGCCCTCACAAACACATGTAGAAATACACAAAGGAAAAGGTTTTTAGATTTTCTTATCTGAAGGTTCAGCTGAGACTTGACATCAAGAGCCTCTCATCCTGCTTTCTATAATTCCCCCTCCTTATAAAAGTAGCAGCATTTCTGAAAAGCACTTTTCACCTGACATGAGAGTGCTTTGCCCTTGCAGAAAGACTTTGTAACAAGTCATTTCATCTATATTTATGCATGATGTCTTTCACAGGGTGTCCCTTTCATTTTCAAAATCAAATTCTTAACCTTTTGGATCCTAAACATGAAAAGATTGCTATTAAAACAGGACGTAACATGGAAACATCCAGGATGATATCAGTTGACTATTGGTCTCTCTGCTAATGCTTGCATGGTTTAAAGCTACAAAAAGCCCTTAGAAGCTGCTCCTTGACACCTCTGTCTACAATTTTATATTTCTTCTTTTCTAATAAAAAGATATTGACTTCAAGTTTTAGAAAATCTAATTATGAAGACTTGACCAACTTTAACATTGACTGCTAGTGTAACAGAAAAATCTGGGTTTCATTCTAAACTCCCATGCATGTGTACTTTGCCTCTGAACTGTCCCCTGCTGCAGCTGCAACAACAGTACTGCCAACCGAATTAGCTGCTTCAAAACGTAAAATGTGTTGGATCTCCATCCACCTGAAAGTGGAGTCTCTTGGGAGGAGGTTTTACAAGAATTACAGCTTTTAAGGTTAACACTATTCCAGACATCTCTAAATCCGCTCCTAGAGGGCTGGTGTCCTGAAGGTAATGAAAGTTTCCCGACTGCAACACACCTGACTTAAGTTTAAGTAATCTCCACAGTTTGTCAAGTTCTGCACAATCCGATGTGTTGCTGTATCTGGTGTGTTGCTGCAGAGAAGCATGGGATATCTGCAGAGTACCGGCACTCCAGGACTAGGTTTGGAGTTTCTTGCACCAATCGATGTAAACACGTGCAAATCGTAATTGTCAAAAATTTAGCTCTTATTTTGCAAAAAGATGTTATGGAAGTGCTGCTCTAGTTGGAACCTCATCCATTCAATCCCCTTTCTAACTTAAACAAAGGCTTGGTCTTTGGAGCTAATAAAAATCTGAAATTTAAACTCGCAGCACCAAATGACCTAATGACGCTGTAAACCACGGATCTTCATTCCTGGTCTTCGAGGACTGGTGTACTGTAGGTTTTCCAGGCGTCCCTGCTAGAACACACCTGATTCAAATCAGCTTATGAGTCTGAGTCAGGTGTGCATTTTTATCTAAATGATCTAGTTTTTTGTTTTATTTCAACACCTTTACTTTTTTCTCCTAATCCAACACATACATTTGTCTTTTCATCATTGCTGAAAATATTCATGACAAATCTATGCACAAGTTGGTGCACAAAAGCTTTTAACATGCGGCCAGCAGGTCTCTTACACAGCTTCCACGTTGACTGTGTGTTTACTCAAATAGTTCCTGCTCTCATCCTCATTTGTTAACATAATTTACAATACTTTGTCATGTATTACCATAGAAACTGAGTTCATGCAGAGTGTCGTACTGTTACCAAGTGAGAAAAAACAAAGTTGTGCATGACTCAGAACACATTCTGTTGTTGTTGGAAGAGAATCAGCTGTTGCAGAAGTCACACAATGAATTCTTTTGTACTTGCTAAATTGTACCACTTTTTTTTCAGCTCACTTCAAATAAATGGTGGGTAAATTATTACACAAATACCTTTGATGTTAAATCATGGTTTTAGATTTCAAAGACATTAAATAGTATTTCAGTCTGACGGTTCCCTCGGAAGGTTTTGATATGTTTTTTTTTTTTGTTTTATTTTCTTCTTTTGTTTAAGTAAATATATTTATGGTCCTGTCTCACGTGGAATATTGTGAACAAAAAGTCAGGGAAGATCCCTAGAGAAGATTGTATAGCCACAGCGTGACTAAAGGTACTTTAAAAAGGTCTCTGAATTTGATGAAAAGTGAAATTCACTCGCTATTATACATAATGCTAAATTCCACATCTGATGAAACATGCATTGTAAAATTCAGAGCCTTTTCATTATTGCTCTTGGGCCTTTGGATACTTATGGTCTGAAAACTGCTTAGTGTGACAACAATTACATTTCTGTAGCTCAGTTTAATAAAATAAATCTTTAAGAAACAAACCAAATACGACTCACTAAGTAAATTTTTCCCATTTTTATATAGTTATTAGAAGCTGATCTAAAAAATCTAATGTGCTTCCACCTTTGCTGCAGTTGTTTAGAGTAGTGCAGAAATGTGGACATATTAATAGTATTTATGATATTTTAAGGGATTACTTAACCCTATAAAGCCCAACAAAAAAAAAAGCAGACCAGTTCTATTTTTAAAATCTATCTTCTTAATTTGAACCTTGTGTTAGGGTAGTAACTGTAACTGTAGTGTAATCTTCTGCTTTCTGGTGTTCACCATTGGGCAGGAGACCAGTATCATGTGGTGTTCAACTGCGTTTTGCTTGTTGTATCATAAAGTGATGCAAAATTTCTCTATAAACTATATCAAATATGATATGTTTTGGCTTTTATTGGGTTAATGGAGGACAAAAGCTTACATAAGGAAATATGGCTTTTAGAAAAAAACTTGCTTTGCAAAGTTGTTTAGTACAGCCGGATTGTGTTCACCATTTCTAACGCAGAATGTTTTAACACAGACTCTTCAGTGACAACTTAAAAATGTTTTTTTTTTTTTTTTTACACAAAGAGGAAAAAAGCAAAACGTTGCAAAAAATTGTTATTGTATTTAATGCTCTGTTGCATAATGCTGCTTTTAAAGGAACATTGTGGAGAGGAAAAGACACAACGGTCAGCTATATGAGATCATGTCAGGTGGATGCCATTTTGTTCCAGATGCACATCAGAGTGATTGTTTTAGACCACTGCACTATATTCCTGATTTTAACATCTCAAACAGCTGCTATGTCCTTTTTACATCCAGAAAAGTAAATAAAAACATAGCTTCTCTTTTAAACACCTGCATTTAGTTTGGCTCTCTTAGATATGGTCCATAAAGCTGAAATTGTCTTTTGTGATGGAGATAGTTTAGCAAAGGTTGGTACTCTACATTTGCCTCCATACAGTATGTCCTGAAATCATAATTACTTGGCTTTCTCCCCGTCCTCTACTCCAGCAGCTCAATAAGTGGCTGAGCTCTTACATTAAAGCGAGCAACGAGAGGATGCATTTCGCAAACAACAAACCTCCTGACCTTCTCTCCACCTCTCGCCATGCCTTCCTCTGTTACTGCACCACTCAGACTCTAACCTCTCCTTTAACTCTTCTGCTTTCATCTGGCTCTCGTATGGCTCTCATCCCTTCTACTCATCTCACTCTCCTTTGCTTTTTACGTTCTCTGATAATGTCGCTTAACCTCTCATCCCTTCTTCATCCTTCCTGTCCTTGTCTGAAGTTGCCATCTCTCATTCACTCAACTCTCTGCGAGGGCTCATCAACTCTTTGATTGACCTTATCGAGTGGATGCTGAATGAACAGGATAACTGGTGTCTTGTCTTTTTTTCTGCAAAAAGACAAGTAAGGGGAAAAAAACATCGTAATTGCATCGTAATTGTTTGGCACAAACAAAATTATGTTTACAGTCCAGTCTACTTGTGTGGTACAACAACAAATAGCTACATGATAAATACATTATAGATATGTATAATCTAAGCAACATCAGGTCATTTGAGATCTACACAGATTTCACATGAGGAAGATGGAAACATGGGCAATAAGAAAATAAGAAGGGAAAAGGACATTTATAATAATATACATATATGCATACATGCAGCAGACAGCATTAGGTGGCTTAGAGGGTGAGGAGGAGATGGAGAGAATGGGAACGAGCTGAATGAAAGACGTGGCATAATTGAGTGTGGGTTTGTAAAATAAAAAAAAAAAAAACAAAAAAAACAACTGATTCCCAAGATGAAATGGTGAAGAGGTGCTTTTCATTTGGACAAGGTTTGAAAAGAATGGGGGATGAAAAGGGAACTGGAAGATGACTGCAAGCTGACCCTGAAGAAGTGACTGAATGAAATCCAAAACTAATATCTGTTTTATCTGTATTTACGGATATTCAAAGAAATAGAAATTTACAGAAAATGATAGGTGGCATGTCAAATAGTGCAAATGTTTAAACCACAGTTTAAGTCTCAAAGTGCAGCGTTGTGGGCAGCACACTGTTAATCAGACAGAATGAGAATAACAGGTGAACGAAGAATTAACAACTGCTGTAAAATCAAAAGAAAGAAAACACCACCATTAGCAAAATAAACACTTTAATTGGTTTTAGTTAAATTATATAAAGGTAAATAATAGAAATACACTGTATTCAGTTCTCTGAAATGCTGCTTAAATGTCTGGACTATTGAATGGCAATAAGAAAAAACTCAGCACGAGGTGAGAGATGGCAAGAGAATGAATATCAGCTACTGAGACGTTAAGTGGAAGCTAAATTCTGTCCAAATCGGAGGTTCTACTCTTCCCAGTGACATTTGCAACAAGAGGCAACAATTAAATTAAACGATAACGCAACCTAAAAGCTTCTTGTAGAAAGTCAATTTTTTTTTAAAGCACAATCATACAAAAAAGTAATTCTGCATGTAAATGTGTAAAAATGATAACTCAATGTTAGTGTTGCAAAATAAATACCTATATTTTTTCTTTTTTGCTTCTAACCAAGTAATGTTATGGCTTCAACCCTTTAAAAAGCTCGATCTCAGGCACCCCAAGGCACTATTGCTGATATTGTCAACAATCAGGAATGATAGTGTGTAACTCTGAGGGGTAAATTGAGATTGATAGCTTACCCTTTAGGTGATTTAAAGCAGTTTTCTAGGCATTGATATCCCTTACAGGAGGTTTCCAATCCAGTTGCAAAATGTTTATTCAGACTGTTTAAAGTATTACTTTTTTCTTATTAATAAAACAATACATTTCCCTTTGTTGTTAAGAGAGATTTAATTTCACCATTAATAGTGATAAAGTCACTCCCTGTCAAACTTGTACACATACTTTAAATTGATGATGATGTCTAATCAGCGAAAGAACAACATGTGACAAAGAAGTTACTTTTCTGATCTTTTTCATCCATCCATTCATCCATTTTCTTAAATGCTTCATTCAATTCAATGTCGCACATAGCTGGAACCTATCCCAGCAGTTATTGGGGAAAGGCAGGTACATCCTGGACAGTTCGCCAGTCCATCACAGGGCAAAACACAAAGAGAGAAACAAGCAGGCACACTCACATTCACTCCTAAGAACTAATCAGAATCAACCTAACATGCATATCTTTGTATGATGGGAGGAGGCCTGAGTACTCGGAGAGAACTCACGCTAAGATGGGGGGCAACATGCAAACTCCACACAGAGCCGAGGTTTGAACCAGCAATTTTCTCACTGTGAGGCTGCGGTGCCAACCACCGTGCAGCCCCTATTTTATTATTTTATGAAATTACTGTTATCAATTTTGTTGGCCTTTATT
>JBAMHX010000013.1:5865465-5878831 GCA_037177515.1 Pseudomugil tenellus
TATATATACAGCTCTGTGGAACACAAAATCAAAAAATTCCAAGTCAAGAAATGTCCACATTTTATGATACAAGATATGCAGATGGACTGCACGGTGGCGAGGTGGTTAGCACTGTAGCCTCACAGCAAGCAGGTTGCCAGTTTGATCCCCAGCTCGGTTGGTGGCCTATCTGTGTGGAGTTTGCATGTTCTCCCCGTGTTAGTGTGGGTTCTCACCTGGTTCTCCGGCTTCCTCCCACAGTCCAAAATCATGCACCTTGGGGATAGGCTGACTGGAGACTCTAGATTGACCTTAGGTGTGAGTGTGTGTGTGCATGGTTGTTCATCTATATGCGTGGCCCTGTGATCGGCTAGCGACCTGTCCAGGGTGTACGCCGCCTCTCGCCCATTGACTGCTGGGATTGGCTCCAGCCCCCCCAACTCCATTCGGGAATAAGCGGTTGAAAATGGATGGATGGATGGAAGATATGCAGATGATCCATCAACACATCTAGAATCCAACCGACACTGAAAGGTACATCATTTGTTAATGTAGTCACTTTCATTTGAAAACCAAATGAAAAACTTCAGGTTTAAAAATATTTTTTCACAAGTTCATTTTAAAGAACTTCTATAGTATATAAGTTTATGTAAATCCTAGATAAATCCTGCTTCAAAGTCATTGTATACTGCAAAAAGATATGTTTTTGTATGAATGCCTTTTTTTCTGTTATGTTGACCATAAACTTCAACATGCTATAATCGTGTTTTCCATATTTTTATCACAGGAAAATAAATAACAGAGTTCTAAACAAAATGGTTAGATTACACACAACAGTTAGATGCTAAAGAACAACTTAATTGCACTTTACAGTGAAAACTTTATTATTTTTATTCTTGCAACAAACACTCATCTATATTAACACAACATTTAAGTAATCCTTAACCTTTTGTATAAAACTGCATTACAGCTTTAAGGAGTGGTGGCATTTTGTTCAAGTGGAAATCAATAGAATGCAATTAAGTGGTCGATTTTGAATGCTCCACACTGCACCAGTATGTAACATATTTAGGTAACGTGTATGGCTTAAGTACATTTAAAGTCCCAAACAAAACCATACATACATATTAATCTAACTTCTCCACTAAAATGCTATTTTCTCCTCTTGTTAGATTTAAACTTCTTAGATGGAGTTTAGTTGCCTCTCTGGTCAAATCTAGCACATGAGATCAGCAATCTTATCTTTATCACTTTCACACTGAAAAAAAGCAAAAACTCATGTTTTTTCTTACTTCTCTGAGTATTTTGACTTCTTGGATTCCCCCACTGCCTTTTCCCATAATGCATTTCTTTTCCTCAGCTCTGTCTAACATTTGTCTCCATTAACTTTTGTCTTGTCCTCCACTCTTATTTGGTTTCAGCACTTATATTCATTTTTCTACCTACACCACTTTCTTGTCCTCAACCCCTGGCTCTGTCATACTTCTCCTTCACTTTTCTCATTTACTTTACTTTCATTCACTTCCTCTTTCAATTTTTCTACCCTTCCTTTCTGATGACCTACCTCCTCCAAAAAACATAAGTATTTCCCATCATTTCTCCCTCCTACAATATCTTCTTTCCTCTCCCTACAGTTACATTGTTACTATGGCTCCATTAAGTCAGTTTAAGCTACAAGTTCTTTAGCCCTTTATAAGCAGCTTTTACAAATTGGTTGACTGGCTGTGGATCACTGAAGGATAGAATTGAATGGTACCAAGGCCCAGTAGACTTATCCCTGTCTCATATTCACAACCAGAAGATCCTGGCCCAACACACACAAATCCTTTTCTTCAGATCTCTGCTCCCATGGATGGCTTTGAGCGCTGCATGTAAAAAGGTTTAATCACTTTAAGCACATTATAATTGAATAACTTGTTTGAATAAGAACATAAAAGACACCTACTAAGCAAATTGCTTGTAATCAGAATGTTGTTTTTCCTCTTTCTTCCCCTCTATTATATTTTTCTACAATAATTTTCCTTTCTTTAAGTTAAACTTGATTAGTGAATAGAATATGTAGACAATGAAAATGACTCGACTCTTTCTTTATCAGCAAAATAGTTTTTAATGTGGTTGATTTAAAAGAAGAAATCTTGATGCAAAAGTTGTTTTAAAAAAGTAAAGAGAAAAAAGGTTAAACCAGAATAAGTCCTTAAACAGTACTGATTTCTACCACAGGAGAAAATATGTGGATGATCATTCAATAAAAAGGCTCTAAAAGGCAATTTTCTTTAACTGTGTATATATTCTGTATCTGTATATAGTGTACCTGTTGACAACAGGAATTATTGGTTTCCTGCCTATCATGTAGTCCTTTAATATTTCCCAAACAATATCCGTTTACTATAATTAATGTAACGTTCTAAGTTCTTATCATGTAAACTATCCTGAAACTTTACTGAAGTAGTCAGACCCACAAATATGAAAACCCAAAGAACATCTTCAGTACATGTCCCAGAATATTCCCTGCATCTAGTTTGTTGGATATTGTATGTGCCTGTGTAAGCTACTGAGAGTTTAAGATTTCCTACGCTGTGCTTCTCCATTTCCGTCTGTGCTGCTCGACTTCATCTCTGAGAAGTCTTTCCTTTATTTGCGCCTGTCTCTGTCTGTTGTAGGGTTGCCATTTGAAATTGCTCTTCACACTTCCCTGCTTCTCCTGCCACAAGCGGACATACACAAAGACTGGGTGCGTTGACCCTCTCAAGCACATCCATGCACAAACCCTTATGAATCACAGTTGCAAAACTCATGTTTTTTAAAGTCCTCTAGCCATCTTATTCTTCCCTGGCTTCAAATAGTTCACTTCACTCTTTTCTCTTGAAGTAGACCCTGGATGGAAAGTTGTGGATAGATGCATGGAAATCTTGAACAAAATGGATAAATAAAAAGGCTACTTTGGGACAGCAGAAGAACTTGTAGTGCAGCTGGAAAGAATGAAAGTACAGGCATACTGAAGGTCTCTAAGTAATTGTAAGATTTTATAAGAAACACATTGCCTGATTAATACACTGTTACCTGCAGTGCATTTGTTTGAGAAAACAGTAAAGATAGAAAAGTAGAGAGAAAAAATAAATACCAGTAAATAATAATAATAATAATAATCATATATTATATATAATAATACATATAATAATATTATTATTATTATTATTAGTGGTAATAATAGATTGGATTTATTCCAGGCGCCCAAAGCATGAAGATCCCAAACGAAATGGTCACACACTTGTGGTGGTAAACTACATGTTTAGCCACAGCTGCTCTGGAAATGTAGCCAACCCACGCCATAGCCTCTCTACTACCAAACATTCATTCGTATTCATACAGCAGTTTTGTAGACATTGGAGATAATGTGGATAAAATATCTTGCTCAATGACACTTAACTGGTAGCATGAATGTGTTAAAGCGGGGCTGGTAACGTCAACTATCAGGTTATTCTTATGGGTGACCACCTATGCCTCATGAACCTGGGCTGTCTGAAGATACTCAGTTCTTGTAAGAACAAGAGAACATTCAGGCAGAAGCTTTTCAGATCTGATGTGATCTATGTACACCTTTTCTCTTGTTTAGAGCTCCTCAGACTTTAATATTAATGTCACTTAGGACAACACAAACAGAACAAATGCATACAAAATATAAAAAAATTTGACATATCTACTAAAATATGATTAATGCCCCACAAGTTTCTGTATGTTATTTGAAGTAGGTTACTTTTACTCTGTGATGCATAGTGTTTTAAAGAGTAGATTCTACTTTATTTAGTCTCCCTCAGCATTTTGTGATTTAATCTCAACTATATCATGTTATGATATATTAAAAAACAAACCCGGTCTCCATTTTCCATCCATCATCGGATCCACTTTTGGTACGAGCATGCATCATGATGTAATTTTGTGTTATTTTCAAACCAGCTGGACTACAGGTAAATACTTCCTTTTGTGCTCAGACTTCCTAACTGCTGCCGTCATGTTTCTTTTTATGCTTTGGTCTGCATTGTTGCTTCCATCTTCTAACAATATCTATTAAAAATAATTGACAGTTTTTTGTGAATGCCCAGATGCATGGAAACAAGTAAATCAGATAAAAGGGTCTATATGGACAGAGAAGTTAGGATACTGAGAAGTCCGGGTGTTAATCTGATTCCTCAGAATCAGATTATGTCAATTTTCTGATAAAAGATATCAGATTTAGCTGTTTAACAACCATTGTAATTATCTGATAAATGAAGAAATCATGTAAAAATGTAATTGTTTTGGTGAGCATGTATACAGGCTCATTTTAAATCATTTTAATCTGTGTTGCCAGATAAATGCTGAAAGATTTCATTCACTTTTCCCCCAATAAATCCATCCAGTTTTTGTTGTAGTCATTATCCAGGGAGGAGTCAGTTTTGTAGTGATGGTTGATGCCTGACTAATGTTACTGATATAGGTTGAAGATGCAGAGGTAAGGTCACAAAGTTGGTAGTGGTAAAAACCAAAGGATTGTTTTACAGACCTCACACACCATCCACAGTACTGCTGCTGACTTTTTTCTGCTTTAATCTTAAAATGACTCAACTCTTAACCTTCTGTATTTCTCCTATGTTTCTTTTTCTTTATGCCTTACACATTTGGTAACTCTCTTCTGTCTGGATTCTCTAATGTTCCCCCTATTTGCATCCTTCGGTAACAAGCAAAGTGTATAAGCACGTGTGCAAACATTTCCACTCACAAGAGTTAGTTGTTGATGCAAACGCTGGGTTACAAAGTAGATATATCTTCTATCTTTGGGATGGGGTTGACTTTTATGATTCTCAACCTTTCAAAAAAAAATTCAGAAACTTGTGTCATAGATCTATAACTTCTTTCAAGGCAACATTTTGATTTTGCCATCTATGAATGATTTCTTCTCTAAAATTTAAACACTGTTAAACACACTACGCTCTTCTACTGTAAATAAATTGATAGATGTTAAGTCACTCACAAACTATACCTTTAACTGCTTTTTTTATAAGTGCTCAAGGGAGGTCCAGTGGGTATTGGACAGAATCCAAAACAACAACTGGACATTTAAATCAGGAGTGATTGAATAAATTGTTTCATTAGCAGCAGTGAGGACAATGTTGAGAACAGTGGAGACAGACAGCAAGCGAACTATTGGGAGAACAAAAGAAAGAGAGACCACCAAAATAAACTCTATGCTTGTGATAAATGCCTTGCTCAGAAATAGAAACCTCATTCCTCTTTCATCCTCTTCATCCTCTTTCACCCTCTTATGTCTCCTCACCACTTTTTTCCTTCTTTCCCCCATAACTCACACCATCTCTATCTCTGCAACTGTCCCTCTCTCGCGATCTCTCCCCATCTCTCTCCCTCAGATAGTCTGCCATCTGTGTGATCAATGGTGTTCATTCTTCTCAGAAAATTCTCCAGTGATGGATTTTCCTTCCCACTGCTCTGTCTGTGTTGAATGAGGCAAAAGCAGAATGATGTTATGATGCTTTTCATCACGCATATCAAACCTGTGCATTTATAGTGTCTTAAGATTTCACAGGTGTAGAAAAGGAGATGTGGATTTTTTTTTTAAAAATTCCTCTAATCGCACGGGATACTTTCTTTAATGAAGTAAACACAAAGATAACTAGTCCTGTATAGGAATCCGATAAACACTTGGATTTAGGAAAACAGTTAAAAGATGAGTACTTTGTCGGTGTCTGTCGTACATCAAGGAAAACTGGGGAAAACATTAAGGCGTTTTTTTTTTAAAAATTCTGCTCTGGTCAAATCAATGCTGAGCAAAGTGATGAAAAATAAGCAAAAAATAAATAAATAAATAAAAAACCTATTGATTATGTGTGTGTGTGTGAACATGTTCAAGTTCATGTTTGTGCATTTGTTTGTGTGATGATTAAAGCTCCAGACGTGCCTTGTCTTCTACTAAATTTGTCTTACCACACACACGGGCATAAATAAGACGGACAAAGCACATTAAGTGTGTGTGTGCCTGTGTGTGTGCATACTTGTCTCTAATTAAATGTAAATATTTGAGTCAATATTTACCCAACACAATATCAAGCAAACTGATAACATTATCAAATCTTGGTGCCTTTTCTCACTCGTACCCATCTGGCTTTGCTCTCGCTTTCTTTCTTCCTGTGCTACACGCTCCACTGTGTTTTGATTACTAGCTGCATGTGTGTGTTTGTGTGACTGTGTCTGTACTTGGAAATGGGGCAAGATGGGTATTTTGGGGGGGAAGAAAGAACACAGATGGGCCTTGTCAAATCTCTGTACATCTGGCTTTATTCTTGTCCAAATTTCTGCACATATATAAAGAGTTTCTCACAAGTTTATGTGTCGTATACTAAGTCATTAATGTCCTAAATAGAGATTCACACATTCTAACCTATTGCATGCTCATACTTCAACTATGCATTCAAGTTCGTACACTATAGTCCTCAGAAATCCACAAACAGACACAGACACACTGTGCAGCAGGACACAGTGGGTATGGACTCCTGTTGTGTTTTGAGGTTGCCAAAATAATGATGCCAGAGAATCTGGATCATGCCAAGTTTAATGGTAGCCAAAGGCATACCAGTGTAATGGTGACAGAGGGCCAACTGACTTGTTGTATAGGGCCTTCTATTGAGCTGAGATTTGCCTGCCTGTTATGGCTAAGATTATGATTTTTCTTCTGGGAAATAAAGTATGAACCTAAAGCAGGGCATATGTTTTTTTCCAAAGAACTCTTTTTGTTAAACTCCATTCAAGGGTCAACTTTTGCCTGTATGGGAAAGCTTTGCGTCTGTGTGTATGTGTGTCAGCTGCTCAAGGTCCCTATCCAGGATCAGGACATATGCTTCATGAGACTCCTGTGGACACACACACACACACACACACACACACACACACACACACACACACACACACACACACACACACACACACACACATACATACACAGGCACCTCAAGGACACCCATAATGATGATGAAAAAGAATGGGGAAGGAGAAACTGAAGCTTGCTAAAGCTAATGTGCTGATGTGTTTCAGCTACATGACCTGCAGCATATGATTATTTCAAGCCACAACTGAAAATTCACTCTAGCTGCATTTCCAGCAGTCTTTTTTTTCTTGCACGTGACTTTCAGCCTTTGAGGATAATAGACTCCACAACATGAGGCAGCTACTTATTCCTATGCTGCTGGCATACAGCTGCATAACATTGACTTCTAAAAAAATACATGAAGTTTGGCACAAAAAAATGATTATGACTTTACATTTGTATGCTGCTTCATTGAAGAATGGATTTAGCTCAAGATGTTGCATGTTTAAGCTGAACACACTTTTTAAAGATGCATTTTCTGCATGCCTCCCAGGACATTTCCAAGCCCCATTGGTCCCTCATCAGCAGCCATCTAACTTTGAACCCTAAAGCTTTACTAAAACATTGCGTTTAACTGTTCAAATGAACTAACTGAAGACATGTTGGTCTCATTTTTGTTGAAGTATGCACAGTCGTCCTCTGTAACAGACATATGCCAGCATCTCCAGTCAACCAAACTCTGGTCTTTGTTTGCACTTTTGCAGATATTTTACCCTCTTTTTCTCCGTCAGTTTTTTGTTGTTTCCCTCTTCCTCTACCTCACTCTTCTCCTTTATTCTGTTGCTCTCTCACTGTCTTCTGTTCCCTTCGCTTGTCTCTCTCGGTTTAAATACATCCCTATGTGCCCACGCACCATAACCAAGCCAGCCTGCTTATTCATTTTACACTGAGGTATCACTTTATTTCTCTGCTGTTATTTTTTGTGTAGTCGCCTCAGTATGACTTGCCCCAGACAGCGCAATGCTGTCCCACCCTCATTATATTTTCACACTCCACTTCCCCAGGATACAAAACTACACACATGCACATTTTGCACACAAAACTCACCGGTGTATGTGTGCATTTTCTTCATTTCGATATGGTTTCCTTTTGTTTGCGCATCGCATAGGAAGATGCAGTGCTTGATGCCAGTTTTTCAGCAGTTACCAACAGTATGCACAATCTATAGTTTGTGTTGGATATTCCCACTCATATTTTACCACAGTCGTCTACACACATAACTGCATACCTTGTAAAAATGTGGTAGGGAGCACATTAACAGGTTATTCATGAGAGGTTCTTTCTTTTCTAAACTTTGGTATGTGCTGATATTAACAGTTTCTACTCTAGGTAGTAACACTACAGCTGAGTGTTTAGTTCTGAATGTTTCAAAATTCAAGGTTAAATTAATCAAACTAAAGCAATAAATCCTTGTAACTTATGATTTTACTATGAAGTTGTTCAACATTAGCAGCACTTGTTAACAAAGTAAAACCTGAAGCTCACAAATGAAAAGTTGGTGCAGGGCTCTGTTACAGCAACGCACCAAACTAAAATTGAAATGTAAAATTCTTTTATTGTACATGATTAGGTGGGTTTCCTTCCTTGTTTTTGTCAGGCAAAAACTTTAAAATTATTATTTATTATTTTTTTTCAGTTCCTAACCAAAACGTAGAATGGGAATCGCATGCAGGAGTTGTAGTGTGAGAAGTAATGCAAATCGAAATTGTGACCCTGGCTCATGGTTGGCGGGTATGACTGCAGACTGAGACAGATGCATGTCGCATTGAATTAGATCAGGGATATTCAGCTCCAGTCCTCGAGGGTCACTATCCTGCCGTTATTAGATGTTTCCCTACTTTAACACACCTGACTCAAATAAATGGGTCATTGTGCAGAACTTGACATGGTGTTACATCTTTCATTTGAATCAGCTGTGTTAGAGTGTACATGTTAACCACAGATTTTTTTTCGACTAATCCAACGAAGAGTCATAAACGTGATGTTATGTGTAAAATTATTCATATTCTGGCACATTAACTCTTTGGACACTATTTTTGAAAACCATTATTCTGTTTGAATGTGCAACTTTCTAGTCTAATAGTCACTTTTCAGTGATTTATTAGCTGGTTTTAAGATATGAAAATATAATTTAGAGAGAAGAAAATTCTTAACATTTCATGGGATGAATCATACATTATATAACAAAAGTAGTGAACAGTAGTGTATTTTTTTTTAATTTGCAGATGAATGTTTCCTAACCTAAAAGAGACATCAGTATACCATAAGCAATACTGCTCCATCTTTTTTTTTGGCAACAGTGTATGCATTTAGATCCTATAAAAGAGCTGATCATCCAAAAATGTTTTAAACATTAAGCTTTGTGGGGATTCTGCTAAAATCAAATCAGTTGTTGTTCATGCTGGCATCCATCCAACATTCACATTCAAAGAGCTGAAAGTAATTGATCAGTTTGGCAGTTTAGCGTGTTCCACCATGCAGAACCAAGCAGCCAAAGAGATGTAGACTCAATATAAGTAGTTCAAACTCCCATTGCAGCACTGGAAAACCATGTCCTCTGTGAATGAAAATCTGCCACAAATCTTTGAATCCAGACTTCTAGTGTTTGTGAAATATCTGATAAATGAATGAATAAAGTAATCTAAATATATGTAAATAACGTGTCAAAGAGCAATAGTGTTTTTTTTTATTTGCTGGTGTAATGAATTCAGAATGGGTGTTTGAAATTCATGAATGTCAGTTCTCATGCTTAGTCAGTTGCTTTATTACTTCCTTATGTAGAGAAAGTGCTAGAAACACCTTGTAGCACAATTTATGTCAGTGGGTAGTGATGCATGTGTGGATTTCTGTAAATAAAAGAAAGAGAAGAGAAGCAGTTAGATTTTTGCATAGTGTTTACATTAGTAGATGAAAACAAAGATATATTTTACAGGTAAATGGATCTTATGTACTGTTTTGTTCTAAGAAGTGATTTAGACTTTTAGATAACAGTTATAGTAAATGGTGCTGTAAACATCACAACTTCTTTGCAATCTTGCTTTAAATCCAAGAAAAAATGCAATTAATCTATTTTTTCTCCACCCTTTTTATCCCTTTCTGTCTTTGTTTTTTTCCCCCTTGTTTTCCCCCTTTGCCTTCTTTTGCCTATGTCCCTATATATTCTTTTATCTTTCATCTCTCCTTAGTGTCTGACAGCCCATCAGGAGCAGCAGGAGGTGGACCAGGCGGAGGGCCAGACTCCTCCCAACTGCGCTTCTCCTCCTCTCTCCCTACCTCCCTTCCTGTCCAGTGCCAGTTAAGTGGCACGGACTCCGCCTTCTTCCTGCGGGAGGCCAATCAGGAGGTCATGCGAAACAGCAGCCTGTCATCACGGACTGAGCCATTTTTTCTCCACCAGCTAGAACCGGGCATTGCTGCCCCACAACCCCTGCCAAGTGTCAATTGTAGTTATGGAAATCTGAGCATCGAGCAGCCAATCCCAGTGGAGCTCCTTCAAGGTCCTCCACCACATCTGTTTCTCTTGACCAATCAGGTGACGCTTAACTGGAAGGTTAAAGGTCAAGTAGTGGTGCCTAAAGTGGGATCAACAAGACCCTGGATACAGGTACCAAAACAATCATGGTTTAGTCATAATATGCAATAACTAATGTGTCTTTACAACACTGAAGATCCCAAAAGTTTTACACGGCAGGATCAGTCAGCCCATTGGTGGGCCAATGGCACTATGCACTATCACGGGAAGTGGTTATTTGCGGTCATGAGATCATAAAGGGAAACATGTCAGACTCACTTGTTGGAGCACGCATTCTCTAGAAAGTGGAACAAACACGTGAGAGAAGTAATAGTTTTCTCTTCGTTTTGGGCCTCATACACAAGCTAAAAAAGCAGACTTTACATAATATGGTACCTTTTAAAAAAGATTTTTAAGCCTTACACAAATCAGTTTACAGACTATGAGTGAATGTTTCTGTATCCAGTTCTATGTTGTTAATTATAAAGAGTTTCTAGACTACTGGAATCATTGAGTCTTATTTTTTAAATAAACTGGCAAGGCAGGTTTATTTATATAGCATATTTTATGTACAAAACAATTCAAAGTGCTTTACATGAAAATATCACAAGCATCACAGGGGTTGTGGAGGAAAGACAACAACTAACAGCAATCTCAATAAAACCCAAAGTTCTATTTAAATCATTAAAAGCAAAATTAATTAAAAGTTACTGAAACATTACTGTGCAGATTTCATTCATAGGCGCAAGTGAAAATAAAATTTTTTAACCTGGATTTAAATGTTCCTACATCTGAGGAGGGTTTTATCTCTATTGGCAGTTTGTTCCACTTGTTTGCAGAATAACAGCTAAAAAATGCTTCTCCGTGTTCTGGACTCTGGTTTAAACCGGAGTCTTTGGATCTTGGAGCTCTGCTTAGTCGATATTCTCTGCACATATCATCAAGAGCACAATTCATCTTGTTTACTGACAAGTGAAATCTATTTGTTGTTCTTCCACTCTGGAAATTACATAAACATATTTAAAGACTTTTATTTTTTTTCATATATTTATTTTTATTTTGACCATACTTGACTTGATATTAAATATGAAAAACAAACACACATAGCAATACATTAATTGTTTAAGCCAATGTGGATAGAGGGATTTGTTATAATTTCTAAATACTATTGTTCAAGTATAACATTTTTTATGTGCATTTTCTCTCTAGGTGTTGTTTTATCTGGCTGGGCGGCGTTGGGATGAGCCCGACCCACCTCCTCCATCCCTCCTCCCATGTGTCAGAGCCTTGGCTGTTCGTGACATCAATGAAGCAGCACCCTCGGCAGGCTGCCGTCTCACGGGACCATCTGGCATCTGCGTTGTCCGTCTGGAGATCCCCCCAGCTTGGTTTACACCACCACAAGTGAGAAAAAGACCTCCTGAAGTGGCTCTTCCATCAGTGGATGTGTATTACTCAATTATGCCAGTGGAAGGGGCAGGTCAAGAATGTCCCTCCATTGTTAACGAGCCATGGAAAGCCCAAAGTGTTAATGTCGGCCCTCTTGGAGGCCTCGGCCTGGGTCTCGGAGGACAGTGGAGCTCTTTAGAGGATGGAGGTCTTCAGGACATGTTGAAAGCTGGTACAGTTGAGATGAGCATGGGCGCAGTTTCTGCCAAAGGAGAAAGATTGCAATTAGATGAGAATGTGGAAGTATTGGTGCCACCCAGTCCGGTTCGACTTGGTAAAACAGTGGCATTTGGCATCTACATGAAGTCAAATTCAAACGTGGAACAATTTATTCTGAGGTAAGAACACAGTTACCGACACATAATTTCAGTGCTTCCTTTTCATTTCAGATTCTGCTGTTCTTCATTTTAATATATATTTCAGTTTCTGTCGGGTTCTTTTCCCCATTGTCTCTACTTATTCCTTTCCTCACTACTCTCTTTCACGCTCTCTCCCTATCATCTCTCAACTCTGTCGCCTTCTGAGGTTGATGGCTGTCACCTTTGTGTGCTCAGTCTCTTTCAGAAGCCAGCAATGCAAATAACAACTTCATGAATATTCATGATTCATCCAATACAAAAGAAAACAGAAAATGAAAACTAAGAAAGGAAAGGGTGACTGGGACAAACTAAAAAATTAAGCAGGTCTGAAATAAGAGAATTTGGGTTACATTGATTGAATGGGGTAGTACACCCAATGGGTCTTGGATGCGATTTTTTAAAAAACACTACATGTACCTTTATTTTTGATGGGTGCAGGGTGTTTTATATGGGCTATTTTTATCTGTGTTATCTCTGTGAAAATATAAAACAAAGTTCAATGTTACTTTCCCCATAATTCTTCTTTTAATGAGAAAAAACTAAATTAGTCAATTTTATGTCAGTTATAGCTTGATCTAGCTTAAAACTGCTTCAGTTGAGTCATACCTTGTCAAGATGGCATGTAGGCAGGTTTACACCTTTATACATAACAGTAGCACGTTTACTGTATATTACTATGATTAACTCATGTCACGCATACAAATGCTGACAAATGTGTGTGTGTGTGTGATAGATACCTGTCCATAAAAAAGAAATAAACCAACACTTCCCACTAAACAAAGATTTTCAGATGTAATTTAATAGCAAAATATCCAATAAATTTGTCATACTTTCAACGTTCAACATTGGAAATTCATAATGTGAGAACAAAATAGGACTCCCGTGGGACTCCATGTGGCACGTCATTCTTGTTTTAAATGAACTTGCTAAGAAATTTTATCGACCCTACCACTTACATAGAGCCATAGACTTTGTGTTACATAAGGCAGTAAGGACCATGCATACTGATACCATACTGATGGTTTTAAATATTGTTCCGACTAGACATTTTGATTAGAACTACTGAATGTGTCGCCTCTCCATACCAGGAACTGTCAGGTACCACTCACATCAAACTGTTGAATAACAAGAATTTTTTTGTATTAAATATTTGAA
>JBAMHX010000013.1:5922197-5939770 GCA_037177515.1 Pseudomugil tenellus
ATTGGAGAAATTTTTTTCAGAAGGAAAAACATTGTCTGATTTTTTCAAGAGGTCATTCACAGAATATTCTGCCCCCCCCCCCCCCCCCAACACACACACACACCCTGATTTCTCTAATTTACAGCTTTGTTGTACAAACTTTAGTTGGCACATTGCTAGAGTGTAGTCTCTGTTTGAAGTAAATAATCATACATTTCTGGTTGGTGGTGGAGGACAGATAATGGATGGGGGAGTTAGAGAAAGGGGGAAATGATTAGAAATAAGAGGCAGAATAAAAGAGATTGATTGGTAAACAGAAATTCTTCCTGTTACATTGAGCTGTTGAATTATAGAAGTTTTTTTTTTTTTTACTGGGCCTCTTGCTGTTTTACACCATGTTCCTAAAAACACACATGCAAACACATTCAAACAGATGAGCCTGTCTCTTGCTTCACTTCCCTTCTTTTGTATTAAACTTTTTTCTTCTTTTAAAAGAAACAGAAAAAGTTATGTCACAATGATGAGAAAAAGTTTCAAACTTTTTCTAACATTGTCTTCCACCAAACATCTTGTTTGGACCGATATTAACACACATGTTTGCACACATCTACATTTATACAGAAGCACTCTCAAACATATGTGCAAAGTGCTCATCAAGAGGCATGCATGACATATTTGCAGGCAGTTGCTGGCAAGACATAAAGCAAGATGAAGACGAGTATTAATGAGAGAGGAGACAAAGAGGATTGGCTTTTTTCCCCCCCATATGCACTGTGGAAGAAAGTTTATGTCTGTGCTTGTCAGACTACTGTCCTGAATGAAAGCAGTAGTTAGCAAAGTTGTGTGTGCGCATATAAAAGTGTGTTAATAAACTGAGGGAGGGTCTTGTCAAGGTGATAAATAGAACAAAACACACCGGGACGGATTAGAGAGAGAGAACGAGTGAAATAAAGAGAGAAAGAAAGTGAAGAGACATTAACCACAGGATGCTTTGAGACTGAGAGATTGAGGAGGGGTAGAGGGAGGGATGAAGCAAGGTATACAGGGAAGGAAGGGAAGGAAGTCACAGTGGGATGGATGAAAGACTTAAGAGAGGCTTGAGGAGGCAAAGGAAAAGAAAGGACAGACTGAGATGAAAGAAGAGACCTGGTAAGGAAAATAAAGGAGGGAGATTAACGGGGGAATGATCTGGAAGGAGGACATCTGGTAGAGAAGAAGGGTGGAGAAGAGGGGAATGAAATGAGGTATGAGAAGGGAATCATTCAGAATTAACAAAAATAAGCTGCATGAAAGAAAGTGTTTGAGTCGCTGATGATGGTTCAATCCTGCCTTCCCCAGAGCATGTTGTATCCTAAGGCAAGATCCTATAAGCACATTTTTTCTGATTGGTTTGTTGATGCATAAATGTATGTGAAAGGTAAAATGAACTATTTATTGCAGTACACTGCAATAGTATAAACAAGAGGATATATTGCGATTATTCTTTACTAGAATTTATCCATCCTTTTCCGCCACATTTCTGGGATCGGGTCACAGAGGCAGCAGCCTAAGCACAGAAGCCCAGACTTCCATCCCCTCTGCCTCGTTTGCCAGCTCATCACAGGGCGGGGGATCCAGAGGCATTCCCAGGCTAAAATCCCTCCAGCGTCTTTACTCCCTAGTTCTCCTAGCAGGAACGCTTCACTAGGGAAGCGTCCAAGAGGTATTCTAACCAGATGATTGAACCACCTCATCCGGTTCTTCTCAATGCGGAGGAGCAGCAACTACTAGGAGACATACCTGGATGACTGAGCATCCCACCGTAACTGTAAGGGAGCTTTAGGTCACCCTGCGCAGGAAACTCTGCTGGGTGTCTGCAGGGTGGGACTGTTACCTTCACCTTCCTGCCTTCAGCTGCCGCCCAGCTCGGTGGTCTCTTGTTTGGATGCAGAAATTAGCTCTAGGGATGTGGAACGTCACATCTCTATTAGAATTTAATGGCATTTAACCGTCAGAGCATACATGCTGAAGAACAAAAGGATCCACATCTCATTACAGAATAAATAAAAACACAAAGATGATTAAGAAATAAAATTTGTCTTATTAGTAAAGATCTGTCTATAAAAGAATGAGTCAGTGGTTTTAAATATTGATATATTGTCACACAAATGATTGCGATTGTGCAATTTATCAATATTTTATAACACCCTTATTATTATGGAGGAAATAATCAGAAGTAATGATGAAAGAAATAGCAAAGTGAAAATAGACCCAAAAAAACAACCCTATGTTCTTTTTCAATCACTAAAATCTGGAATTTAACATGCTTCATATTGTGCACACAGATTCTGCTTTAAAAAGAAAAAATGTTAACTTTCATAAGAGCTTCTCCTGTCACTCCTTTCTCATCTCCCACCAAAGCGCAACGTGGGAGGCAGAACCGTGTTGAGTGAATCAGTTTTAAAAGACATTTTATACCAAGACAGTATGTCACATATCAGAGATCAAAGAAACTCTGAGAGGAAATCAGGGCAAGAAAATTCCAAGCAAAGCAGATTGAATTTTTAGCAAATTCCTCCTTAACTGTCACAGTAATGGCTCCACTCTTTTGTTTGTAATGTGCTTATGCGAACTCGGGATTAACCTCAATTTTGCTTTTCTTTCTGGGTTTCTTTCTTTCTTCTTTGCAGGGTGTGGTTCCAGTCAGGCATCAACTTCCTGGCTGTGAAACCCAGCAACTTTGTCGCGTGGGAGATCAAACAGGAAATGGCACCGGGAAGCAGTTCATTGGCAGTGATGTGTCAGAGAAAGGCCTCCTCCACTGCAGAGAGGTAAGAACGAGTTTCTTCCTGTCATCCACTAGTTTTTACGCTCTTTCTGTGTACAAAGCATTTGTGGGGGCATAAGATGTCTGAAAGGTTCTTTGATTTTTTTGCTTCAAGGCCGTGAGAGTGATAGTGCCCTACATTTGTTAATTAGAAATCTTATTTGTTTTTCTGATGACAGTCTCTGTGAAGTAAAAAAATGCCATTTCTTTCATGATTATACTAAATAAAAAAGTGACTGATTTAGCTTTTTTTTAGAACTAGAAAAAAACAATATCAAAATAAAAACAGTGGATTGTCACAATAAAAAACCAAGGGCTTTTTGAGCAGTTGTGATCTACAAATAGAAATAGATAAATAGCTGAAAAATAAACACGAGGATAGCGTCAGATATTTACATTAACACCAACAGCACAACTCCAAAACATATTTAATCTCAGGTTATAAAGTTTCACTATGGGCTGAGAAATTTAGAGAACTGTTTCAGAATATTATTTAAAAGGCTTGAAAATCATTAAGTTGAAATTAATTGATTTAGAAATATGTAAAATATGTTTAAATTCACATTCAAAACCTTAAAGAAAAGAGGAATTGAGAGTTTTCTATTCCCTATTACATGCTTTTCTTTTTTCAGTTCTTTAAACTAAAGTGTGTTAGAAATGATTTCATATAATGAAGTGTTGATTGTATCCTTGGAGATTTGAGGGCATCGTAAAGTAAGATTAAGGAGAATGAGGAGCATCAGGACTCTAACTTCCTTTAACAATACGCCATCACACCCTCATATAGTGGTTTTATTTAACTGGTCAAGTCTTTTAAACTCTTAAAATCCACTTTGCTCACCTTTTGAGAAAAAAAACTTCAAATCAAGAAATACTTAACATCAAGAATGTCTCTTGAAGCTATTTGCAAACAATTACAGAAATATTATTTCATTTTTATTTAAATACAAAACATGCAGTTGCTCCATATGGTACATTTAGGTTTTTAAGACTGAACATCTCTGCCATCGTTTAGACTCAAAGGTCTGTTTAACATTCAATCAACTGGAGAAGGAAAGCTTTCTGCAGGATAGTGTGATTTTAGTGACAATAGTCACCAGAAGTAACGGTGAGATATTCAGCCCTAAGTAGACATCATGTTGTTGAGCTTTTCTGATGCAAGCTGAACTAAAAAATGGCAAATTTTAAATCTCATATCGAGAAAAATAAACTGTCTTAGAATCCTTCAGCATTAGATCTTAATATAAGTAGAAAATTAACATTTGAAACATTAAGCGGACGCACGTTGAAACACATTGTAACTTTTTTCAGGATGCAGGCAAACTGTGAGCTTTTGTAATATTCTTGTAGGATTGTCAGTTACATCATCACCAATCATTCCAAGATTGAAATAAAGTCCATTGTTACATGTTACATGTGTTCTGCAGCTGTAAAGGAACACATCAATTATCTCACGGCCAGGATTTTGCTTTTACTTCCCACACATAACTAACCTACTGTTAACTGTTCAGCATTTGTTTTAGTATTTCAGTAACGTGAATGGAATGTATATTAACCAGTGTCCAGGAGTTAGTATCACATCTCCACAGGTTAATGCGTCTTCTATTAATGTCGCCGGATGGGCTCTGTAGAATGTTGTGCAAATATTTATTTTTATCAAATCAATCCAAAAGAAAGAAAGCACAGCTTTTGTCACAGCATTTATGCCTTTGTTGATTTAATATAAATTTCTCACCGAAAAGTTTACGCTAGCAGAACGAAAACATACTCACACACACATAAGCACACACACACTGGTAGAGCTGAAAACAGCCTCCTGTGCAGGTTAGGGCCATGTGCCTTTAAATTATTAGAAAACTGTAAAACCACAAAAGATGGAACACAGGCAAGTCCTTTTTTTGCATAATAAATGATGATATTCTCATATTAAGGACAAACGGAACTGTTGGAATACAAACTATCACTGTGTTCATTGTAAGTGAGATGTAAAAACTGACTAGTAAGAAAAATGTCTCAGTGTCAGAGAGTAGATAAATGTTCACAGCTTAATTCAAGCTCCAAGGACCATTGTCAAGTCATCTGACACAAACCTGCATCTCCAGACAGACGGTACAGTGGACTTTATTATGGGTACCTTCATGTAACTGTCACATTTTAGAGGGAAAAAGAAACCATTCAGTGTGTCTCTTAAATGTTGACAGATGTTTTTTCACTGCTGGCTTTAAACTGTAAATAATGCATTTCAACAACACTGCAACTACCAATGCAAGTGAAGTGTCCCTACTATCTTCAAGTATTCGTCATTAGCTGATTTCTCACCTTTATTTATGACGCTAGCAAATGAAAAACCTTTATAATTTCCCTTTCCTAAATAATCTGCTCTACCTTACAGTTACACACATTCATATTTCATCATTCTGATGTCTTTGCTTGCCTCTTTTGCGTCACATCCTCACATCTTGACTTCTCTTAGCAAGGATGTAAGAGACAGTGATGCAAGGAAAGGATGTAAAAATGAATAGGAAAAAAGCCTTGTCTTTTTTTAAAGTACCTTCATCTAAAGCTACAGAAATTTATGCTACACAAATAAGAGCAGATAAAATGCAACATTTCCTTTTTTAGTTATGTCTGAAAGAAAAACACTGTATAAATTTATGATACATAAATTCATAGTTAGCTTTCTGCTTCCTCTTTCTTTGCTGCTTGTTGTCTCTAAATACATTGATACATTCGAAGATCTTCGAAGATGAATGACAATGGACAGTAGCGACTTTTAGGAAATCAGCATATGATGAAAAAATGACTCATCATTCCATGTTGCTTGTTGGTTTAAAAAAAGTTTTAATTCATAGGTGTAGCATCTCTTCTCTGGTTTTTAATGTAGATCCATGTCTTTGTTAGTTTCTTCTTTTCTTGCCCTTGCTTACTACGTTTATCTGAATATTTTTTTGTTTTGAATGTTTCTTCTTTTCCGCTCTTCCCTTTTTTCTTCATATGGTGGTTAAGAGTTGTAGTGATAAAATATTTCCCTGTCCATGGAGCTATTATTTCAGGGCCACAGCTCAATTAGCACCACTTTGCTAGCCGTTAGCAGCATCCATCCATGACATCCATAACAACTTCAGCAGCAGTGAATAGAAAAGTGATTACTTAAGCAGCTTTTAATGTTAAAATGAAAGCAATATAAAGTTTTAACCAGATTCTATTTTTAAAAGTTGTATTTGGTGTCTTTATAGAGTAGAAACATCATGTGATTTTCTATCACAGTACAAACAAGCCAATTTGTGAGAAATATGCTTTTTTATTATTAACACGGTAAAATGAATCCTTGCAGAATTGAACAATAACAATTCTCAAAAACCTAAAGCCAATCTTAGTGATTCTGAAAAGCAACTTTTTGTTACATGTGCATGTTATTCATCGTGACTGCATCATTTCGTTTAAAGAAGTTTCAAGAAGTTGTTTGTGGATGTTCTCAGAAATTCACAACAGACAGCCATAAGAAACAATATGTGAATTACTGCTTGGGGCAGAGTGAGGACTAGTTTAACTGAAAGGAAGGTATGTACGAGGACTGATGGTATGGAAGATAGTGGAAATTTCCAAGACAAGATACTGCATATTTATTTTTGGGCCATGTTTTCCATCTGCGGTGATAATTTTTTTCTGCCTTGATTTACAAATGAACCAGATCACTGACTCTTGTATGATGTTTGTCTTCTACTCTATCTGATGTGAGTTTCTAATGCACTCCCAAGTGTAATCTTCTTTTAACAAGCATGATGCATAAGCAAGAATGTGAAGAATTATGCTCACAATAAAGCCAGCTGAGTACACAAATGCACAATTTAAAAGCAAGTATATTCTCAAAAACATTTTGCTGGAATGCTCTCGATAATTACTTTCTAATATTTATGGGAATAAAAATTAGAGATCAACCCCAAATTAAAAAGGGACGGTTATGATTTTTGAATGATGATGAAGGACATTCACAAAGTGATCACCTATTTCAGCACTCAGAATCACACTTCCATTTCTACTGTAGTTCGTTAAAAAAATAAAGAAAAAAATGCCTCAAAGCTTAGGTTATGATTCAACAATTACAAAAATATACAATGCAAATGTCTCGATGTGTATACATGCATGGATGGACGCCTGTATAAACACGCATGGTGCAAATGCAAGACTGATTTAAAGGAGTAATTCAGTTTTACATGTGAGATAAACTAGCAGTGAGGACTGGAGGAGGGAATGAAGCAGACAGTTTTACTCTAGGGAAGACACACACTCATATGTAGACTGCTGCCAACAACAGGCAGGATCACAGGCTTTTTTCTGTAACTGTGTGGGTGGGATGACTAATTAACAGAGCTGATCTGTATTAATCTCTAATGAGATCATTCTGGTTGGGACACTAAATTGCAAATCTGTTTTACCATAAATGAATGGGCGTGGATGTTTGCTACCTCTCAAAATGATTTGTATTAATTGATCCATTGTTGACTTTTGTTATTCTATGATTCAATCCGATCCGACATGGTGCATTATTCAGTTTACTTGTAAAAACAAAATGTTTTGTAAATGGTTGCAATGATGAGAGTCGGAGTGTAGGCTTTACTGCGTATGGGGGCCTATTATGACTTTATTTTTAGATGTGTATGATGGCTTACATATTTAACGCTTTAGAACATTAACTCATTGGCCACAAAACAAATAGCTAAACAGTCAATCACATGGTAGCAACTAAATTCATTTAGACGTGTCGACATGGCATCATCTGAAATGAGCAAAAATATCCAGTGAGCGGCAGCATTCTGGATTAATTTTTTTTTTTAATGACAGAGGATATTGGTTAGAGTGGTTTGATGTGATGGAATGACAGTAGAATAGCATCTCATGAACACACAACACATCCAGTGCAGAAGCAGAAAGGCTACGCACATAAAAGTAAACCTACAGTTCACACACACCAACAAAAATTGGACGATACAAGACTGGAAAAGCTTTTTCTGGTCGGGTGACTCTTGATTTGAGCTGTGACCTTCGGATGCTAGGGTTGCAATGTGATGTTAGCAACATGGATGCATGGATTCAGGCTGATGGTGGTGTAACGTTGGACTAATATTTTCTTGCCTCCCTTGAATGCCAAGCGAAAATAACACAACAGCCTAACTGAATATTTTTGCTGACTACATCTCGCCATCTTCTGGTGGTTACTTCCAGCAGGAATTATAGATTGTTTCTTACAGGTTTCTTAGATACGACAGTGATTTTACTGTGCTCCAATGTCCTCCCCAGTCACCAGACCTCAATCCTATTAAGCATATTTTGGATGTGGTGCTAGAGATTTGCATCATGGACGTGCAAGCGACAAATTTCTAGTACCTGTGTGTTGCTATGATGTCAATATAGAGAAAAATCCAAGATGAATGTTTGCAGCACATTGTGGATTCTACGCTACAGAGGATTAAGCCAGTTCTTAAAGCTAGAGTGGGTCAGCAGGGTATGTAACACAGCAGATGAGAGAGTGAATATTCCCAAGCTGAACCTATTGCTGATCACAATCTTTGAAACTTTTGTTCCACCTTAATCTCTCCCAAGAAATCTAATAGAATTTTTTCATTAAAGCTGCCTGTCTAAAGAGCTCTGAATCAGTTTTTTAATAAATTAAAATTTCACAGTTATTACTTTTACAAAGTTATTATTGTGTATTTTTTTTTACTATGTGATTATTATTATATCATTTAGCTGTAATTACACGTCACTGTCACACTTATTGACACCATTTATTTCTGCTTTCCCATACTGTATGTCTTTGCATACCAGTGTGCTGAAATATGAAAAATAATCAGATTTCTGGATATGCGTGTGTGCATCTTCTTAAAAGCTTGCCACTGAGGCACCCTCAGGAGATGTGCATTTCATTTATCTGCCATTGTTTACAGCATTTAAAAACGGCAAAATACGTTGTAGTAAAGCTCTCATGATAGATCATGATTTAATACGATCATGTCAGATCATATAAAACATAGAATAAAAAGAAAACAATGAAGCAATTAAAACAAATAATTGTAAACCATAGTAAACATCGCCACCCATTCATTTATTGTCAAGCAGATTAGCAATTTAATTTTCCAACCAGAAGTACCTGATTGGAGATGAATACAGATCAGCACTGTAAATTAGTCATCCCATGCATTATTTGTATCTGATGTTTTGTTGTTTTTATGTCGATCTGACCTTGTTGAGTTGTCAGTTTTTATTGATACCATTACCCACTTTCACAGCATCTCTTGTATATTGTCTCATTTGTAAGATCTGCCTATCCTTTGTTCCCCCTTCCGTTCTTGTTACAGCCCTTTTGTTAATATTAACAAGAAGCAGATCACAGCCAGGATAACCTTAATTTTGCATGAAGGTTTGAATGAGGAAAATGTGCCATAGTGTTATGATGATGATGCCACCAGAATGGGAACAGTGCTCTATTTCATGATCAAGATCAGATCTATAGATTAACACTGTTAATGCTCTCCATTCAATACCAGAACTGGGGTAATGCACTGCCCACACTCCTAACAGAGATGTAATGTTTATCTACTTGTGCTTCTGTGTGTTTGCCTGTGGGAGTGTGTGTATGTGTGCACTTAATGGTGTTCAGGTTTTTCATCATCCTAAGCTATTTATTTGCAGGCAGCTGCAGGGGAAAAGTTCCATTTAATGATTATGTCCCGAAGCAGCTGAGCAACCTTTGGACATATTAGACCATACGTATTGTAGAGTTAACTAAGTAATTGTAAACAAAGTGTTTCAAGAAGCAATAACGTACAAATTCTTTGTAATTTTGGAAATCACATGAAGCTTAAAATGAACTATAGTTAGAATGACTTCTAGGGATAAAGAGCAAGTTACGGTTTCCAAGAAATCTGTTAACTTAAAGCATTTAAATTGAAATAGTCTTTTGTCTATTTAATTAATGCAGTTTAGTATATTAGTTTGCATGAACTGGATCTTTTGCATGACATGTGTTCTCAGATCTTTGCATATCAAGTATACTGGATATAGGCACTACTGCTGTAGCAACTTCTTATTTTAGCCATGCAGATTTTCCTTCCTTATTCCCACAGACAATTGCTTTAGGATAAGCAGTTCCAGCATCATCTGCAGTCAAATCAAATGATAGTTTTTATAAGAAAACAATTTACAATCCAATCTTTGACAAATACCCTATCAAAAATGTTTTTTTTTTTCATCAACACGAGTCACACATTTCAGAAATGATGTTTGTAGAAGCATACATCTGGATGATGCTGCTATGATTTTTCATGTCTTGGTCTCTGATTTAAATGAACACATGCCATACTGTATTTTTATGAAGGCTGTACTGCTTTTGTGTGCACAAGTAAGGAGCAAGCCTGTCTGTTTCAATAAAAAAAATAAATAAAAAAATCTAGTCATCTTACCTGGGAGGTTGAGATATTTTAGTTTTGACAAACAGAAAAACTTGCAGGTGCACATGTTTTATCTTTCTCTCGTGCGCAAACACACAGACACCGGAAGTACGAATACAAAGTGAATCACACTTTTAGAACACACACCCAGGTTACAAGATCGAGTCTTCTATGTTTGAACTCGTTTAAACACAAGAAAAAAAGAAAAAAGAAACAGATCTGAGGTTAAGTATTGCATTGTTTTAGACATTTGTTAATACAAAATAGCTTAACAGTGGGCTTTTATTTGAGCGCTGGCAGTTCCCTGTAGTTACACAGGCACAGGCACACACACACACACACACACACACACAAACACACACACCCACACCCACACACACACACACACACACACACACAGACAACAAAGATATGGGGCCAAGAAGTCTGCAGTCCCACTTGGCACGCTTGGGAATTAAAAACACAGCAAAAAGAAACCTGGATAGAAAGCAAGTGGTGGATGTCTGCCAGCAAGTGAATGAGAAGAGTATGAGTGAGGCTTAAAGAAATAAAATGAAACGGAGTTCTGGAAATGTGTTGCTGTTTCTTTTTTTTGCTGTCCCTGGAGAGAAGCATGATGAAAATGTACAATAAATTTGTTTATGTTCTCTGATTTGCTTTTTCTTTCCTTGCCCATCAATGTAACTTGGACCCATTTGGCACAATTGATCTTAAACACAGCTGTACGCTCAAACAAATTCTGCTGATATTCATTTGAAATGGTAATTTACAAGTAATAAATTTGTTAGAATAGGGGGCAAAATCTGTAAATGCAAGTTCAAGAAAACCTTTTTCTTTTATTCTTTTCCCTTTGCATTCATTGGTTAATTTCACATCCTGTTTGGTCATTTTTAACTTTCAAATCTTGTTGGTAAACTTGTTGACAAAATGTTTTTTTGAGTTACAACAATATGCCAAAAGTTAATCTAGCATTGTGTTTCTCAGCCATGGCTGGACACCACCAATCTTTTAAAATTATGAGTTTAAATTCATTTCACACAAATAACTTCTAAATGACTGAACTGCACCCACATTGTCAACTCCTGAAGCGCAGCAGCGGTAGACTCCTCTGCTATCTGACATGTGATCTGCACCTGAATGCAACGAGCAGAATGTGGCAACCAGGAGAAGGACAGGGCCCAATTAAACATCAGTAGTGAAGCCCACAGGTGGCAGGTCAAACTCTGATAACATTCTAAAAACTATTCATGTATGTATAAGTCTGAAAAGAAAAAAGGTAGGTTCCATTTGGTTGCTTTTGATTTTTCAAGTATCACAGACATTCCAGAAAACATATTGATGATGAAGAGCAAACGCAATGTGGTTAAGTAATTGGTGCCACTACCATTAGAGTATTTCACCAACAAGAAGCAAAAACCAACCAAAGAAGTCCGTTTCGACTATTAGTACCACCACAGCTACAAAATTTTGTTGAGGAACCACTGCTAGCATGTCTGCAAAATTGAGGTTTCTTTTAAATTTGTTTGTTCGTTCGTTGTCTTTAGCTTATCCGGGGTCAGGTCATGGTGGCAGCAGCCTAAGGAGGGAAGTCCAGACTTCCCTCTCCCCAATCATATTGGGAGAGATAATCTCTCCAGCGTGTCCTGGGTCTCCCCCAGAGTCTCCTCCTGCAGGGATGCCCGGAACACCTCACCAGCGAGGCGTCCAAGAGGCGTCGATGTGGAGGAGCAGTGGCTCAACTCTGGGTCCCTACCCGGATGACTGGATAGGGACTCAGAGGGAGCTACTCTCCCTATCTCTAAGGGAGAGCCCAGCACCCTGCGGTAGAAAACTCATTTTGGCCACTTGTATTCCTTCCCTCACTCATGAACCAAAACCTGAGATACTTGAACTCCACTTGGGGCAGAACCTCGTTCCTGACCCAGAGCGGGCAGTACAACCTTTTCCGGCTGAGGACCATGGTCTCAGATTTAGAGGTTCAGATCAAGCCCTGACACTGGTAATACAGGGACCGGACTGCTCATACAATGGGGTCCAGTACCCTATAGTCCCGGAGCATCCCCCACAGGAATCCCTGAGGGGCACGGTCGAACGCCTTCCTCAAACCCAAAAAACACATGTTTTACAAACACACTGGTAGGGTGAACTCCCATGCTCCATCCAGGACCCCGAAGAGAGTATAGAGCTGGTCCACTGTTCCATGGCCAGGACGAAAACCACACTGTTCCTCCTCCATCTCTCCCCCCCCCCCCCCCTTTCCCCACACACACACCACACACACACATAAACACAGACACAGGCTGTTGCATTCTTTCACTACAGCAAAGGAGATGCCCACCCCAGTAGTAATAGTATGTGGTTATCACCCTTTCTTCTTTCCATTTCCATCCTTCTTTTGATTGCAGAACCCAAAATAAAGAAGAGAATTGTGCATACACATATATCTGTAAATAACATGTGTTTTAGGCTGCTTCGCACTGCCTTGAAGCATCACTGATGGCTTTCTCCCTTTCCTGTTTCTATATTTATTTGTTTTCTCCTCATTTACCATTGGTTTATTTTCGCCCTTGCATTCTATAGATTGCTTGCAGATTGACTACTTTGTTCTGTCTGGACTTATTTTCTATTTCAATTCTGCTCAGATGACTGATGACAATAGGACATTTTTTTGTGCTCTTCCTACATCTCCGCTGTGAAGAATAATGGGTACCAAAGCAAACATTTCATTTTCCTAAAGTGTGCTCTCTTTTTGTTTTATTTTTGCATTTGTGGAGGAGAGCTATAAAAATGTCTGACTGGTAAAGCTGATAAACAGCAGCAGTGGTTCTTTATAAGATAAGTGGAAGAGGGAATAATTAAGAGAGGCTAATATTTGTGAGCATAGATTCAAAGACCGCAGAGAAGCTGGAAATATGGTGATAGGTATGTGGACTTATTAGTCATGTCAAAATGAAAACACAGTGCATAAAATAATTGTCACTCCCAAGGAGGTAAATAACACTTAAAAACAGCTTGCTATTGTGTAAGAGGTGTCTAAAAAATAAGAACACCTTTACATTATCTGTAGGATTTTTTTTGGTTACATAGTTGCCAGGTCCTGATCACAACAATGCACTCGATTAATTAGTCAAACAAGTGTTAGCACCCCTACATGGCCAGAGCGTTTGCTGGTTTAAAGCTTCTGGTACATGTTAACAGTGCTAAAGGAGGACTGGCTGTTTTTGGAAAGAATTATAAAAAAAATTCAATGCAATTGATGTTTGTTTTGTACCTTATCAGACAGTTTTATCTAAACCCAAACTCCAAATGGGGAAATAATGATGATAATGTTTCCCTCACTGGGCTTGTAGCACAAGTAGTTAATTCAACGTCATTCTTAGTCATATCTAACAAATGACAAACATGATCATTTCAACAGGAAGACCTGTTGGCACCAAACTTTTGCTGAGTCAGCAATGAGGGCTGATCAAAACTAGGTCATGCAACAGGATTATGATTCCAAACACATCAGCCACTCCACAACCGCAAAAGAGGAAAAAGAAAGTGATCAATTTATGCAATGACCCAGTCAATGTTTAAGCCTCAAGCTGATTTGGATATATAATGTCATTCATCATCACTGACTAGAAGTAGTGTTTATCTACATTTAAAACCGCATAAGGATGTAGTGTTTGTTTTTTCTCTTTATCCTCTTTCATAAAAATTCGGAAACACAAAATCTTTAAATTGAGAATTTTGGGGTTTTTTCACTTCATTTTAAGAGTACTACAGTACACATCTTCATTTTCAAAATGTTTTTCAAACTGTTTTTTTTTCTGTTTTAAGTACTTCAATAGAACAAAACATTTATTTTGAGGAGTAATACTGCTTGCAAACCACCACAGAATCTTTTAAGAAAGATATTTCACCCTGTTTGGAAATAAAAAGTATTGAAAGCAAACCAAATTATGTCACGTTTAGGTTTATTTTTATCACCCAATGGAATGGAAATGTACCTGTTTTAACAGCAACACGTTTATCATGCTATTTTACATATATACTATTTATATTTTACATTTTAGTTTATATTTTAAAAATATAGACTATTTCAGTAATGCTTCTTTAAATTTCCCTGTATTTCAGTGATATTGCATAAAACTGTTAAATAATAAATACAAAAACAGTACATTACAGATTTACTTTACTGTTCACTAAAGACCTTAATCCAACTTCCAATCTTTATTTTTTTCTGTTCAGACAGTGTTTGTGAAAGCATATATTTTCCTCAAAGTATTTTGTTTTTTTGCAATTTTCCTTGTTCTGAGAGATTTTATGGAAGAGGAAGTGATCTGATATGGTCAATTACAGGAAAACATATTAAACAAGTAATAAATGATTGTTGGAAAAGCTAGGTTCACCAGGATAAAGAAACCATTTGTCATAATTATCTGTGATTTGGAGACTTCTCCTGCAACTTTCCACTCTATCACAGCCAGAACAACGAACTGGGCTGGCTAATTAGGACTTGCAGATATGGATGGGGTTTATGTGTACAGCCTCTATGCAACATCATTCTGTCACTCACTAAAATGATCCTGATCACTGGAGAACATTTAGTCATAAGGTCTGCTGCAGATTTACACTGGGTTCATTCTGACAGTCCAGTAAATATGAGACTATGAGATTTCAGATGCAATCAAACCTGTATCAGCATTTTGCTAAACACACGTGCAAATACAAAATCTACTATTCTGATTTTTTTTATAGGCCAAGCTTTAAATAACTTCCTATCCTATTGGCTAATTTCCCTCACTCTACTACACACTTCTCTCTCATTCCCACTCACACACCCCCTCCCTTCTGTCTCCCCCATTCTTCGTCTCCTCACCCTTAATGCCCCTGTTAAACCCTCTCGGGAGCATGCGGAACAGGATGTGTGGCTAATTAAGGCGACCTACGCGGACCCTACGTGTTCGAGTCCCTCTCCTTAGAGATGTTCAGTGTCATAGAGCGAGCGGCAGTGCCGATGCTAACACTAACTCTATGTCCCTTGTGTGTTTATGTGTGTTTGCAATAAAGTGTCAAATGTTGGAGGTATCTTATTCCCTTCCTTCCTTTCTTTTCTATTTTTTTTGTCTATTTGCTGTCCTATTCCAAATGCTTGCACCACTGTGTCCCTTATGTCTTGATTCTCTCTGTCACACCACATGACTTCTTTTTTCTCACCCAATCACCTCTCTACTTTTTCTGTCCATTTTTTTCCAGTCCTCTGTATTCTTTCATTCTGCTTCCCCTTCTTTGGTGACAGGAACACCAGGGTCCCACGGCTGCTGTTCTTTTCATCGTTTAAATCAAAAACCAAGCTTGTGTCCTTGACTTAAGAGCTCTCGCACATGCACGAGTGAATGAAGAACACAAACAGACTGAGGTGGCTGAGCGCCTCCATCTCCCTGGAGGAGACTAAAAGGATCTACTGAAAGAAGCAGACGAAAGAAAGAAGATAAAAAGTTGCTTTGCATTGTTAGAATGTGTGACAGAAGATTACCTTCTAATGTGTTACTGGCCTCGGCAGATTGTGATAGAGTAGGGAGCAGAAAAAGGATATTTTACGGTTAAGGAACACTATCCCCCAGGGATGTCAGTCTTTCAGTGGATGTCTCAAAGCAACTGTTGACATCATTGGCTGCATGTTTTTTGAGTAAATAGTTTGGTATTATTGCAAACTCTCAAGCTTTGGCGAGGTACTACGATTTACTGACAGCCCATCAGTTCTGACTTTAAATGCAACATGGAGGAGGGGCGAATCAAGCTGTGTGTTTACATATGATATACATTCTGGAGAATATCATATTTTAGCAGTTGACGGAAGGTGATGGTGACAAAGGAGTAAAGGATAATCAGAGAAGAGATGGGTATTCTTTGCCTGATTGTCTTTCCATGCCTAAATACAAGAGGTAGGAAAGGATAAGAAAGGTGAAGGGAGGGGTAGATGGGGACTGAAGGAGAAGGAAGCTGGTCGATGAGACAGTGTTCTTTGCTTTGAGGCTCCTGTGAACACCTGTCTTCTTAACATTCAGCCTAGTGGGGAAATAATGGAGAGAGAAAAGGAGACACAAAGCAGAAATGACAAAGGTTAAGAGTTGATATATTGTGGTTTGCTTCTAGAGCTGCAGGGAGTGGAAATGAGATAGCAGGATCAGCTTCAAGGTTGCATCTTAAAATCCATTTATAAGATGCTTCCAGAAGAAGACATGTCAATCAAATCGTCATTACTGTGTTATGTCTGTCCCATGGGGTTCCTGTTGATAAGATCACATGTTTCTGGTGGCACACTTCTTTTTCCAAGGCTTTAATGACCCAGTTCTTTTATTTATTCCAAACAAACTCCTGTAACTGCTACCCAAAAATGAGTCTTTGCGTCCTTTGCTTTTTATTTATTTTTTCCTTTAAAACTTCTTCCAAAGAAGCTTTAACACTTCCAGTATTTACATCCACAAAGTACAAACAGCTGCAACAATGTCAAGTCTAGTGAACACAGTGCTGTTTAAATGCATTCTGCTGCCATCATGGCTTTAAGGCAGAATGCACCACCAGGCAGCAGAATATATAATTTTTTTTATTTCTGTTTTTTTAAAGTGTTAGAAACTCATACAATGAAGCAGTCACAAAAGCGTTTGTTAATAAAATAAATGTCTACACTCTATCACAGTGATGAATATTGCAGCATTCATCCCACCTTGTGTTTGATGGAGAACGAAATAAACAGACATGGAAAATGATGAATCTCATAATAACTATTCCTGGAGACTGTGTAGAAACAGTATCTGTGTCTGCTGCCTCCTCTTCTCTTTTTCAGATTTTATCTCTGGCTATTTCAGCCAGGTTTAACAGAAGACTGGATGAACATTTATTTTAACATATTGATTCAGTCCAGTTCAGAATTATTGGATTCTCAAATAAAGAGAGAAACAGCTGCGTCAGTAAAACATATGGACAAAAATACAAAACAAATAGATGAGCATTACAAATGTGTTTTTTTTTGTGTATATTGTCTATGAACACCTACACGTAAGCTGCATCTAATAAATTTTATCGTAAAAGGATCCGACTATCATCCTACAACCCATTACAAACAGGCTGAAAAAGAAATCATCAGAAAGCTGCTGACTCATTGTTAATGTTGATGAATTACTGATGAAATATTCTCGCTTATAATAAGATTATTTAGTTCAAGATGCTGTAATGGCCGTTTTTCCTGTCAAGGATGAGGAGACTAGTTGCTTCAGATTGAGAAGAATATAAATTTAATAATGAAGAATAAAAGAAGTTGAACATACATTAAACATTAAAACATGGAGTGA